>JASANF010018015.1:0-56335 GCA_030248245.1 Trissonchulus sp. WLG1_4
AAATTTTGATCGAGTCCCAGACTAGTGTGTTTTCAGGCACTGCTCATACTTGAATTTCATTGGCTACAATTACAAACTGCAATATCATTGGGCAAAATAAATACATTAATTCGGCACAAGGTCATTAAATATTTCAAATTCTTCGAAAGTTTTGATAATCTCCCATCTTTCGGTTTCCTCCCCATCCCAATTCCAGTTGTGAATTCTGATCGTAATGTGAGTAATTCCGTCCAATGTGTCAAATTCTGCATTGGCGGCAGCTTCAAAAGCATCTCCTTTAGTAACGTAATGCATTACACTTTGAGCTAATACCAGTCTTATAGAGAACGAGCTTGTAGTGCCAATTATTTTCCAGGTATACATTTTTGAAGACTTGAAAATCTACAAATTTTTACTCCTTTATATGCCCTTACAAACACACTGACTGGTTAATTTTGAAATAAATATCAGTTAGCCATGGCACAACACAATCAAAAGACAATTTATGACATTTCATAAACAAACATACAAAAGCAGCAAATGACACAATACGTCCTTTATACAATTTGTCCATTTCCAATACAATTTTGTCCAAAGACTCTTTCGTAGGCGCAATCGCCAGCGCCATTTCTTGGAATTCATCATAATTGTCCATGATGACGTCACAAACCAGCTCAACGGGTGAGGAGAAAATGTAGCAGACTTTTTCGATGTTTCGGATCAGGTCCCGCAACTCCATCAGCAGCTGTCCCAAAATGTTCTCCCCAGTCCATTTGTTGACATCCCGAGCATCAGCGTCGTACATTCCCAGACCAATCCCCCAGAATGTATCAAAAATGGCAGCTTCAGCAATCAAAGCGTCCCGCGTTTCTAGCAGTTTGTTGCGTAATTGAGCGTTTTGAAAATATTTCGCACGAAGACCAGTCATCATAACGCGCTCTTTTCGAATGTCCCATTGCTCCTGATTGAAATCCACAATTTCTTTGGCCAATTGTTTTTGCTGGCGAGGAGATTTCGCAGTCATAATGGCATCATACGTCGGGGTATCGTGGAAAAAAGCAGCCTTTTCACTTTGATAGTATTGTTCAACACAATTGTAATTTTTGCCATCGATTGTAAGGGGGGACATATGGAAATTGCTGAAGGGGGACCAGCCAGTATAAAACAGGACCAACAGCTGTCCGTCACAAGTTGAACAATAGGAAGTCATTTTCAAAATATCAAACATTGATAGTCAAATTCAGACCCCTTTATATGGACTTTTATTCCTTTTTACACTTCAGACACACGCTGAGCACATAATCGTGGATAATTTCCGCAGTGTCAATGTCTGTAATTCCAGTAATGAAAAATTTGCCGTTGTGAAAAAGGCGGATGGTTCCTTCAAAACATTTCCACGTAATTCCGTTGAAAATTTCAGGCTCAAAAATTGGTTTGAAATCGTCGAGTTGCTTGTAAAGCTGTTCCAGAAAAACACCATAGCCAAGTGATGATGATACGACCATATTCACCACGCGCGATGACTTCACAGATGTATTCAAATGCTGTGCAAGCTGTTCGATACATGACATAGATTGCTCTATCTGTTTTCCACCCAAACAGACAAAACTTCCTCCTTTGAAAATTAAAAATTTCAGTCCACCAAAGGGTAATTTCGCACCGCTAAATTTTGCTGGATTGTAGACTGCATTCTTGATTTTAGACGGGTCTGTATTGCACGCAAACTTTCCAACTACAACGATATTGACGACCTTCATAGTAGATGCAAAAGTCATAGACTGATTTTCAGAAAAATTTTCCGTCTTAAATACCCAGATTTTGCATTGCATGCAATGCATTTGTAAGCCAGCCATCAAAATATCTACATTGCATTCACAAATTATTTTTCTCTACACTCACATGTTTGACCCCGTGCCGGAGCACTCACCTTTAGCTTTTCGACAAAACGTTTAACAACATAGTCATTTTTTGAGGGGCGTTTAGCCAAATTTTGTGTAATGGATTCCAAACTTAAGCCACGGGACCTCTGATACAAAAAATATATACAATATTCACCACAAACCGTTGTATTCACATCTTGCAAGCAAAGTTTATTATACTTTAAGACCATATCAAAATTTCCGATATAATTTTGAAAAACGGGAAATGGCTCCAAGCCATAACTGTCAAAGTACTCTATGTACTTGTCAATGTAAAAAGCTACCCAGTGCTGCCCTGGTCCACTAGACGGGTCAGTATTTGCCACAAAACAAGCAGGGCGAACGTGTGTTGCAGGTAACTGATCGCTAGCGAACACGCCGAGAAAATTTTTACGTATACAAGTATCTTTTTGCAAAGTGCGCTCAATTTCAAGTGTATTCATATTGCATAATCAAAGAATGGGGTTCTATTCTGATCTAATGCAATCATATTATCAAACTCTCCATATATTACAATTTCCACACCATGTGGGAATTCCCCAGGGCTTAGGGGTGTTTTTAGTAACATGTGCAACGACAAGTCACCTTCACGTATAAGTTGCATTGCCCCACTATCTACATTATCCGCAGTCAAATCAAACATAAATACGGTGTACCCACTACGAAATTCGTTGTATGTAATGTCACAACCCATGTTGGCATTTGCCATGTCGTTTGTTTCATACAGATACATGTATGGAAAACTATAGTTATAATCACCCCATTCGAATCTTAGAGGATATTTCGGAAAATAATCATCTCCATACTTGATGGCGATTTCCTGCACATTGATATTTTCAAACTTTAGTGGGTTTTTAGCAAAGTTACCATTGTAAGCCTCAGCATTCACTATAGCCATAATAATTCGTCGAGGTAACTGACCATTAAAAATTGAATTTTCCACAATTGTTTGGGACCCCGGAACTAAATGTCGAGTAACCATTTTGATACGTCTAATAGGATACTTGGCAGTTTTTGTTTTTAAAATGTTTTCAATGGCTAATTTTGGGCTGGTGGCTGGGTTTATTTTTTCGTCAGGAAGATTTAGCAAAGTGGCGAAAAGCTCCGAAAATTTTTTAGCCAATACCAAAATTTTTTAGCTACGTTTTTAAAGCGTTTATTTAGCTTCAATTCGCTTCAATTTGAATTTTTCACAAGTGACTAAGCAGTAGCATACCCAGAAAACATTTTGGAGGACAAAGACTTGGGAAGACTAGATTAAAACGCACTTTTTGCAATTTTAACTAAAAAATTTGCATTACACAATAAAGCAAAGGCACATATCGCACAATTTCTTCATAAATGCTAGGCTGTCGCATTTTGTCGGTTTCGAACCGCATGAACCAGCAAGTGTCTAGGATTGGCATTGTAGCAGCTCCCAGGGCGAGGCCGAAACTTTTTCGAATTATTCGAAAATACATATGTTTGACGTCTGGGAATGTCTCTCCGAACGTGGTGTTCGAAAGTTTTCAGTAAACGAAGTCACTTAACAAACTGATCTTAAAAAATTCAACAACAGAAACATAAAATACTTGATGTGAAACATTGTTGCAGATGTGTGTAAATTGTAGTCACAAGGAATTTTTTTGCGCGTAATGGCAAAAAACGGTCAATTGAGGACGCACAGGAAATTTTTTTTAATCCTGGACAAAATTTGGTGAATTGGAGAGTTATCAGAAATTTTTTCTGCCGAATTTGTTTTAGCAAATTGGCTAAAACGACCAAAAAAGTTTTAGCAAACTCTCAAAAATTTTCGCCAATGCTAACGTTTTGGCCCAAAAAATAAACCCAGGCTGGTGGCCAATCTGGTCACCAAAAAGTGAAGTTTAGAATTAAGAATGTGTTTCAAAATCAGAGAAATCGCCCGACTTCTGAGGGCTCTCGCTCCCAGACCCCCATGCAGCTTATCAATACAAGCAATGTATGCTGCACAATCTTGACTCTTGAGGTTTAATGCTTATACACACTGTCAAGTGTGCTCCACTGTATGGCACTAGTTATTTCAGTTTCGTTGACAGACAGCGAGAGCAATTTTTTGTTGTAAATATTTGTTGATTTTTGTCATTGACTTGTGGGGGGGGGCTACCTGAATAGGTGAATTTTGGGTTCTGCTATTTTCTCAAATTCACACGCAGTGAGCACGCGCAAAGGCATATCGCACATGCAAAAAATGGAAAGCGAAGGTTCTATTAAAAATTAAATTGTACGGGTAAATTATAGAGCAACACAACAGCTGTTTTGTGGTGAGAAAGGGGACTTTTATATACTATATAATCTATATCAGGGGCGAATGTAGGGGTGGGCGGCGAGGCCGCCCTACTCTCTGAATTTTTCCTCAAGTGAAATTGTACAAAAGGGTCCCCCTTTGGCTTTTATTGCCCGGCCGAAAAAATGTCCGATATATACTTCTTTAAAGATAAAAGGGAAAATACTTCTTCTTTAAAAGGGAAAAATTCTCCAAATTTTTTCCCGGGGACTCCCGCCCCCATAAGCTTGCAACGTTGCGGCTTGCCATTCCTTATTATTGTCCTTCATCAAAGCCGATGCATGTGTTTGTATATACACGAGTGTACATTATGCTGCATTTACTTGTGTAATACACTGTCTGATGTGGCGTTCATATCTTTTGTTTTAAAGACTGTCGGAAAAAATTCTGATACGTCTCCAGTTGACCAAACCAAATTCAGACTAAAAATTAGAAAAATCGCCAATGTTTTTTTGCAACCTCAGACCCCTGCAACTTGCGGCTGAGTGATCCTGCATTTGTCATGCGAATTTAAGTGTGAAAATTGCTAAAAAGCGCATTTTAACTCATTACGAAAAATCGAAGTCATTCCCCCCAGACATTTTTTCTTGGTTTGCCACTGGTATATAATGTGTACATGAGTGCATTGTGTATATACAGTTTATTTACTTAATATATACACTGTAATATATATATATATATATATATATATATATATATATATATATATATATATATATATATATATATATATATATGTATATATATATATATATATATATATATCGTTTTAGCTGTTTGCCATTGCAAAAACGACCTTTTAGTGAATTCGTAGTTTGTAATGTCAAAAAACTTTGTAAACTTTCAAAATTTGCTAGCTTCTAGAAGTTGTAGGGCCTCTGAGTTAGGTAATTTTCAGTGATTTTAACTCAGTAAATTTTTAACGCATCTTTCAAATTGGCCACTAAAATTTAGGGTCTAGTGGCCAGCTGGCCACCAAGAAAAAAATGAAAAAATAAGCCCTGGGTCACTCTCTCAAACTGGTGTCAAAACGCTGTCGACTAAATGTAGCAAAATATGTATTTAGCAATAGAGTGGTGAAAGTCTGGAATTGGCTCTCTGTCCCTAGCGAAGTTGTTGAAAGCCCCTCTATAGCAGTTTCAAAGCAAAGCTAGCAAAACTGAATTTGTCTTGCTTCCTGATGGGGCGGGCTCTAGTGTGATCAGACTGGTCTTTCCCCGTCTCTTTCAACTGATTTTTTTTCGTTCACAATTATTTTTTTCATATATATACATCGCTGTGTATTGTATCCTATTTCTAGTATTTCTACTTTGCTGCATAAAATTTTTATGAATTTGGTCTTCTAACAAACCGTGTTAATCAGTTGAATAAACTATTATTTGTTGTTTGTTGTTGTTGGTGAGTTAGTATTAAAAAGCCTCCATGTTACATAAGCAAATGATATATAATTTAGCTGAAGGTCGCGCGAATAGGGTGCGGAAAACAGTGTCAGCCCTACGAAGATCATACCTATTCTCAACAGGTATACCTAGTCCACCTACTTTAACGAGATCAGATTAATTGCATATTCTCGTTAATAAAGTCTTGTACCAATGCTTTTACAAGCTCAGCCTAAGTATTTTTCCGCTTTAGATAAACAGATTGTTCCCTATTCTACCCAAGGAGCCGCCCGACAAGGGCATTTTTCCTTACAAGTATACATACATGCCTGTGTCCTAGCCCGGCGAGTCTGTGGTTACTTGAGGCACATTCCTGCTGACGGTGGAGCTGCTTCCGTTGCTGCAACAGTGGTCGGACAGCCGGGTGGTGACAGTCTCGTCCGGAGGGATGCTGTTACAGAAGCTGAATCTGGCCGATTTGCAGTCGGACAAAATGACGCCCTTCGACGGGGCCATGGTCTATGCTCAGAACAAACGACAACAGGTGGGCTGGCTGAAGCTGGACTAATGTTTTTCGCGCTTTTTTCGAAGCGACGTTTTTGGGTTTTTTTAGCTTAGCTGTAGAGATTACTCTATGTTGTGGTTTTTGTGTCCTTTTTTGTCAGTATCCTTTAAGTTTAATCTAATTTAGTATCAGTAAAGCTATAAAAATTATTTATAAAACATTTTTTAGCCTAAAAATAGTGTTTCAATGTGACTATTGGTACCATGCATGCATGGGGCGGGGGCAGCCCTTACATCATCCATTATTGCGTAAAAATATGCCAGGTTGGCTTCATACTATCTCCGTACAGCTAGGCACATAAATCAGTACATACCAACACCAGTCGCTACGAAATATTGATTAGAAGTAGGATGTTTTGCCACCAGATAGTTTTAATTTGGAATCAGTGGTTGAATGTCCGACTGTCCGCGATGGTAAACATTAGTGTGTAAAAAACTTTTTTGGCAGTACTGGTAGGCGATGGTAAAATAAATCAGTCTTGTCCTAAAATGGGGTAAATGTGAATATCCATCATAGACAAATAATTGGCTGTATTTGGTAGAAATATAGTTTTTTTTGAAGGTATAATATTATTTATTTTGCAGCAATTAATTTTTTGGGTTTAGGTGATTTTGATGGAGGTGTTGGCCCAGAAATATCCAGATGTCCACTTCTTTTCCTGTCACCCTGGCTGGGCGGACACTCCGGGTATGATTTATTAATGGTGACACTCAGACTACAGTCGTTTGCACCAACTTTATTCTCGAGCTATTCCTATTCTCTTGCTATTCTCGTGTGTTGTTCACCAACTTACTATATTTAAAAATATGTTTAATGTATGGTGATTAGTTGATGACGATACCCATTATTACGGAAACAGTGAAAACAAATCTAATGATTACGTCTTTAGGGTTGAATGAGATCAGCTATTCTTTAGTTATTCTATTCTCGATCTATTCTATTTTGGCGTAAGCCAGTGTGGGTCAGGTTTCGGCTCCGGGCTGTTTTTTCCGAACTAAAGTTCTAAAAAATAAATCATTATTCACAGTATATGGGTGCGCCCACAAAAATTTATACAGGCATATCAGCGTGTAGAATGTTTGAACGCATGCACATGACATGCTCATCAAGCACTGATTTTTGATAAGTAATGAAAACAGCTATATCTTTTTGCTGCATAACTTTTGCTCAATCCATTCAAAAGCAGATGTTTTTGGTATCAAATGAAAGCTAAAGAACTGAGCTTTATTGTGGTAACAATTATTTTGACTAATCTTGAACAAAAATTGCTGAAAATGACTGTAAACCTGACAAACATTGAAAAAATTAGTATAAAATTTTGAATTTTTATTACTTTCACGGACTGCGCGAGGTCACAACGCGTCTACTGATGCAAAATTTGTCAGATTTGGTTGAGTATTTGCTGAGTTACAGCGAATAAAACTGGCCAAAAATGACGTTTTTCAATAGAAAAATCAAAAATAAAAAAATCTATTATTTTTGACTGGTGCATGCTATAGTGATGTTGTATATATCGTTAGACGCAGAATGGAATGGGCTATGGAATGATATCTAAATACATTAGGTTTCCTGTAATTAGGCGGAAAAAATCTATTTTATTTGGGATGGGAATGACTGGCACCTTCCGCCCCACAGGTTCGTTTGACAAAAAGGTCAACACGCAATGTGGACCCCACTCATCCGGTATTACTTCTATCTACTTAAGTAACTACCGATTACAATATACCTTAACACTAACGACCCCACAGAATTCATAACGACATTCAGTGAAACAATTTTCAATTTGAATTAAAATTTTTAACTTCAAATTTTTGAAATAATTTAATTTCATGAAAATCTCCATTAAAATGCTTTCGAATGATATATACATTATGGGGGTTACCTCAAACGACTAAGCTGCTATTTCGATACATACACTTTTTGGTCAGACTATAGATCAATCCACAGCTAGCTCGTTTATATTTCGCTATTCAGTACTTAGTTAATAAATGCATTTCTGCAATTTCCGTTTTTAAAAGATTGTGAAACAAAATTCCGTGATAATACTTCCGAACTAAAGTCTGACCAAGACATCTCGGACCCGGAGACTAAAGGAATCACGCGATTTCATTACGAAAAGAACGAACTGCAAGCCTCAAGAGTACAGCGAGTAGGCACAAAAATCACGCCACCCGTTTTGTCTCAGTATTCAGCAATTTGTAGTCAGACTTTACACTAAAATCATGTGCACTTGAGTTGCAGCCACAGATGCACATATAGGGGGTAGGGTAGGGGAGTATCCACGGATAAGCCACCACCCCCCTGAGGCGGGTCGGCACCCCCCCTCGACCTCCCACTCCTCCCTCTGATGGCCAAAAAAGTGCCCCAAAATTACGTAAAAAATTAAAAAATTATAGGGTTTGATCATCCCCCCTCGCCGATTCCACCCATCGTCTTTCTGGTTGGAGCCACAGGGATTTGTATTTGCAGCCGTTCGTTTATCGATGCCGGCCTTTTACGAGAAGATGAAGAATCGGCTGCGGTCGGCGCAACAGGGGGCGGACACGGTCGCCTGGCTGGCAGTGGCTGAGGCCGCCTGCCAACTGCCCAATGGGGCTTTCGTGCAAGGTGAGGGGGGTCGGAGTAAAAAGGAAGAATGGGGGGGATGCGGCATGACCCCTCCACCCAAAAATATAGATCCGGGACAAGCCCATCGCCCTCTCAGATTTCACCCAGGGGGACAAGCCCCCAGGTAGCCGAAATTTTATATGTTGCCCTAGATCGCTGTAACATGAGCACAAACCGAAAACGTCGCGCAAAATATCCTAGTTTTGTGAAAATATTTTTGTTTTTAGACAAAAATGAAAATTTTCGCGTTGTTGTGAGGTCAAGTCCTCGAGGCTTGAGGTGTTTATATTAATCTTTGACTTTGTTTTTATTTATTCTATTTATTTAGTTTTGGTATGTATTTTTATTTTTTGTTTGCAGATCGTCAGTCGGTCAGCAAACACTTGCCCCTTGCCTGGACGCGGGAGTCGGAACAAGACAGACAGCAGCTGTTCGATACTCTGCAGAAAATGTGCAAGGACATTTGCGGTTCTGAACTAACTTAGACAATAAGTTCCATGTTTATAATGCTCACCTTACAGCACCTGAGAGGGGGATTATATACTTTATGAACCTGAGATGGGGGATGCACAAAAGGTTTTCAATGCTGAACAAATACGTGTAACGGTGTCAAAATTTGGGGGGCTCCGGTAAAATTTTGGGGATCCTCCTCCTCCCTGATTGACCAAAAATACCCGAATGAAAAATTTTGAAAAAAAAGTGCTATTTCCGCCAAATTTTGACAAATTTTTGTGAACCGTACACCCCTGGCCTCAGGATTTGAGAGTAGGTGTCCACCCCAATCCCCCTATGTATAGCGGAATGCATTTTGTGAGTGACAGTCAAATAGTAGCATAGATTTGGTCCTGGGTGCAAACATATACGGCTGACTCGGAGAAAAAGTTTCCTGAGACGTCTCGAAGTTGTGTATTTTAGTCGAAAAGTAATAGTTCGATATGTGAATAGACTGATTGTGTAGTCTTTTTTTACATTCCACGAGTATGTAGTGCTGATTCTGTATAATTCATTTTTTATAAGAGATGACGTATAGTAAATATTATGTAATTCTGTGCAAAGTGCAACAGGGATTTTATTTTTTAAATATTGATGGTGCCTGTGTGATTATTTCTATTAATAAATGCTTTTTACTACATGTGTTGGCTTTTTGATAGATGTAATTTTTTTTGTGATTTTTTTTGATGGCGAGTTGATCACCGTTTGTGGATTTATTATTTTAGCGTCGGTTAGATTTAGTGTCATTTTTTTAGTTGATTAGTAAGAAAGTGAATTAGATTCAGTTTTAGGGAAGGCGAAATTGGTATATATTCTGTCGTCTCATTCTCCATTAGCTTGTGAATTGAGATCTGTCCTGGGTTGATTCATACAGCTTTATGTCCGTTCAGCCAGCAAATTTACGAAAAATAATCACGCCACTAATTGTGTATAAGGTCAGATTGTGGTGTGTTTTTTCTGTAATCTTATTGGCTGCAACCAGAAAATATGGATCGACGCATAACCATATACATGTACACGGGGTCTCGGTCTGGGATTTTCCCGGATTTCTCGAAATTTCAGGGGAAGCTTGTCCCAGATTTCTCGAAATTTTAGGGCAGGGGAGCCTGTCCCGGATTTATCGAAATTTTAGGGGGGGGGGATTGTCCCGACCTTTCGGGGACTTGAATTGACAAAAACGCTAAATTTTCAATTTTTGGCTAAAAATGCAAATTTTTTGCAAAATTCGGATATTTTTCGCTTTTTCCTCATTTTTGAAGCATTTTGCAGCCATTTTCGAGTTTTCGGGTATATACCTTGTTTTGAGCACCAAGGAGAGAGGCTTGTCCCGATATGTCAAATATGAAGGGGGCTTGTCCCGGAAACTCTAATCTGGGGTGCGCTTGCTTCCCGAGACACCCCCCGCCCCCCCATGTACATCTGTGCCCATAAAGTCATTTGAGTTGAAAGTAAGTATGCATTACTCGACTTCAACGAGTAATAAAAAAGCTAGTATTTAGAGTCCTGTGTACATTAGCTCACATGCTAAAAAAATAACTGATTAGTAATTCTTTTTTTGCGTAGCAGTAAAAAATGATTTTGAAGTAGGACACCCGACACCTGTTACAATAATAGTGGGATGGCTTCTTGAACCTTCTGGAACAAGTATGAAGCAAGCTTAAGCAGACCTTATTTTAGCGACATTCTACTTTTTTAAAAGCTCAAAAAAGTGCCAATTTTACCCACTTGTTCAGTTTTTTGGGAACCTCCGGGAAGTTGAGGGTGTCGTTAACTCCATGTCCTCTCAATCAAACTTTTTATAAGTTTACGCTTGACGGCCTAACGCATTTACATATAAGAGTGAAAAACATTTCGAAGGGGCCCTTCATTCCCACTGGCAGTTAAGGTTTAACGATATCTGAATGTTGTATACTCATTGGCTGGATGCAGAAGCTCCGCTGTCAAGAAAGGAAGGGGGGTTCTTACCGAAAGAACGACAGCTTCATCATCAGAATGACCCAGGGGGGATGCGAACCGCCCATCTCTGGATCTGCAGACCAGCGCTCTAACCATTTGAGGGGCCGACGATGAGCTGTCGTAAATCCCTTTAAGTACTCTAGGGGGCCTATCTTATTTCACACCGCCTATCAACAGCTCGCAGCTGATGACAGAATACAGAAGCTGCGCCTACAACTCGTAACTGATTGGCTGAATGGCTGAATCCTTAAACCTTAAACCAAAAAGTTGAAATTGTTCAACATCGTTAAACCTTGAAAACCGTAAACCTACGCAGTGGGAATGTGCACTATGCTCAAATCATGTTCTACGTTAAACCTTAAACCTTAAATCTGCAGTGGGAAGTGGGCATTACCCTTCCCCCCGATCGACCAAAAATAACTTAAATTTTCGATGAAAACGTCAAAATTTTTGAAAAAGGGTCATGTTTGCACAGTTTTGGCCAGATTTTTGGAACTCTTCCATGCGGGGGCGGATTTTCCTCCCCCCCATAGGACAGCCTCAAATGTTTGCAAAGTAACTCACGACGGCAAAATCGGTGGCTCACTTAGCAGAAATTGTCCACGAAGAGAAAATTGGTGGAAAACTTGCTCCACCCCCCCTCCAGAGTTTGCTATCTGACCACCACCCCCCCCCCCCCGGACCATAAATTTGAAGGGCGATCCCCTATGCCCTCCTCTCGCATGTATATCATTGCCACAGAAAAAATATGCTAGTGAAAGATTTGGTACGTCAATCAAACTGGAATCGATGTAGTGGCACCAAGCTTAGTCAACCTTGACGTCGCTGATATTTTATTTGATATATACTTTATTTTTCAAGACGATGAGTGAGGAATCTGAAGCGGACGAAGATCCCCAGTTTTTCTGCTACTATGGCACGGAGCTTCCGGAAATCGCTCATGGTATGTACACTGCTTATTAATGGTTCGGTTCTTAATTAATTAATTATTATTTAATTAATTAACTGGTTTGAAGTTTTCACATGTTCACTGTACCATAATAACTTGATTATATACCGTGTCGGGTATTTTCGTCATCTCAGTTGTAATGTTTGCCTTGCCAAATTTTTGTTGACCGAAACACAAAGAATTGTTTTCGGAATCTTCCTGCAATGGCAGCAGACAAAAAAATCCGCATGTTGAAACAAATGGTGTATATACATAAATTTTTTAATTTGTGAGGAAGTTTTAAATTTCTGCAGATGTCTGTTTCCTGACTCAGTTGGCTCTAAGCAGTCTTCTTGAAGAACCGAAATTTTCTAGTTCGTAAAACTATAATACTTCTTGAATGAACTAGAAATATGTTTTGTTGGCTTGTCTATGCTCAAAAGGGAGTGTGGGGACTGGGGACCCCCCCAAATCGAGGCCCCGGGGGGAGGGTCCGAAAAATTTAGTAAAAATTGCACTTTTTTTAAAAAATTTTACAAAAATTTGCAAAATTTAGGGTGTTTTGGTCGCTCTCGGGGGGAGGGTCTCCAAAACTTGGCCGGAGACGCCCCCCCCCCAAAAAAAAATTTTTTTTTTTGACACCGATACATGTAAGAGTCAGACCTCTGCTGTACTTATCCCACGGACCGACCAGAATAGTTGTATGCCCGTGGAATGGCTCGGACTGTTGACAGGACTTAGACTTTGTGTTGTTTCAGGCATGCATGTAATTGCACCAAAATTTTGGGTCCCCCCCCTTGGTTGGACCCCCCTCCACTGTGTCAACTCTTCCTCCCAAAAATGACGCATTTTTACCTTTTTTGACCAAAAAACACCGTTTTTGACAATTTTGGGCGAAAATTTTGGTAAAAATTTCTTAAAATTTATTTTTAATTTGGGCCAAAATTTTACTCCCGCCGGGACACTCACTTTGTTTTCCCCCTGGCGGGACTCCTTCTTTCTCCCCCCGGACCGAATTTGGTGGGGGTCTTCCCCCCTCATCCCCCCAACTACATGTATGGTTTCAGGTGACTGCGTCCGCGTGCCCAGCAAGGCGCCAGAGGAGAGCGAGGTGAGGGACGAGGCCGGACGGAGACGATTTCATGGCGCCTTCACGGGGGGGTTCTCCGCCGGACACTTCAACACCGTAGGATCCAGTCAAGGTAACGCTGGCTTGGTTGGCGGGGGTAGCTGCGGCGAATTGAGACCGGGGCATGATAGTTACGCCAAATTGAGACGGGGGTGGAGATAAACAACTGTCTGTATGAATGAAACAGAACGGGCAAGTGCGAAGTATAGGGTTGCTATATTATCCATTTTTGGATAAGACTTTGGGACTTTGGTAGCCCTTTGACCAAAATCTATTTCCCGTCGGTGCCCCAACATTGATTTTACAGTTTTTTTACAGTTTTTTAATTCATTTTTGTTTCAGGTTTCCAGCCGAGCACGTTTGTGTCTAGTCGTAGCAGTCGAGCCATTGCGACCCCAGCTGCGGCCAATGTGGAAGATTTCATGGACGATGAAGTGGGTGCTTTTTTGGTTTTTTAGTTACTATTTTGTTTTTTGTTTTTTATTTAAAATTTATAATCGATTCCACATTCAAAACATAAGGAGGAGAATAGATAAGATATACCCATTTGTGGCATGGTTATTTTTTTGCGTAAAATACTGCGTATTTGCGCAGTGGACCTCAAATTTACGCAGTCAAAAATAAAAATACGCACAATTTACGCAGCCTTCATGTGCCCACCAGGCGGCAGTAAACCAAACTTAGCCGGTAAAATTTTCCGATGCGTTTCCAATTGGGCCTGAAAATTAAAAAATTTCCAATTTTTGTACTGGGGGCTGCCGCCCCCAGACCCCTGCCACTTTATTGCTTTGTGTTTCGTGCTGTTGTCTTTCATTAAAACCATACATGTAACAGCACCGAAATTTTGGGTACCCCTCCCCCCCTTGGTTGGACCCCTCCCCTGCGTCAACTCATTTTTGACTCCCCTCCCTCCCCAAAATGACGCAATTTTTACCTTTTTTGACCAAAAAACACCGATTTTGACAGTTTTTGGCGAAAATTTTGGTAAAAATCGCGTAAAATTTACGAAAAAATGCTAATTTTTTCTAATTTTGACCAAAATTTTACTCCCCCAAATTTTTACCCCCCTCCCTCCCCCGGGACCGAATTTTTTTTTTTTGGGGGGGGGGTCTTCCCCCCCATCCCCCCCCCAACTACATGTATGATTAAAACGTATATAAGCAAGTGTACGGGTTTATATGTATTTGTATGTAGCGATATCGTATGGAACCGAACATAATTTTGAAAAGTCTAAAAGTCGTTCCCCCACTACGGAAATGGCACATTGGGCATAGTTCAACGTCCTAAAAGTTTTCAAATTAATAGATTTGCTCACATTAAACAAAGAACGATACAGATCGGATGTTGTACAAATTGCTTGAAAAAACTGTGAACAGGACATGACCATGTGTTACTTTGTGACCAAAGCTAGCTTTTTTATGTTTACTCCAACAGTCCAACAAAATGTTATGTTCATTGTACTAGAATTACTTGACACACCGTTTAAAGTCGTTGGCTATGTTTTTAACCATTTATATACTAGTGTTAGAAAAATACGCAATCGTTTCTAAAAATACGCAGTCAAAAATAAAAATACACAGTTTTTACGCAGTGCCGATTTTCAAAAAAAATAACCCTGATTTGTGGGCAGATGAGAAAATTATTATCAGTAGAGGGGTGAATTCGCCACTAGGTTGTAGACAAGGGGGGTACCGAGTGGTGCATTTTTTGAGTGAGCGCTGGGGGGGGGGGGCGTTCAAAAACCTTCTGGGGGAGGGGTTGAAAACTGTTGTTCCACTAGGCCATATCATGTGCAGGGTGAACCCCCCTTTTGTTGGTTGCTTCCGCTATTGCTGCTGGCGTCTGGTTTGGTTTGAGAGTGTAACCGATATCTGCTCATAACAAGCGCCAATGGTCCGCAATGGGTATGGAATGTTTTTTGACAGAGTACTGCTGCGCTGTAGATGCGTTGCACATTAAAGCTAGGTTCATATACTCGGCCTTGTCCCTATCATTTTGTCCCTAAGCGATTTCAGAAAAACTACATAGCCAAATGTGCCATTTTTTGCATAACGATAGTTGAGGTGACTTCTAGACTGTATAATATATACACATTTATTAGCTCAAACGCATTTGTCAATAATTTTCCACAGCAGCTGACCGAAATTTGTCCTTGTCCCTGTCTCTCTGTCCTTAAGGATAATAAATAGTATGAACCTGGCTTAACGGCCGAAAAAGGTTCCAGCCCAAACGGGATTGTTTCAAAGCCATCAGCCAATCAGATTGCAGCAGCCTGTAGTAGCTCCGCCCCAGAATATTAAGGTCCGCTCGCATTTGCCAATGGGTGCGCGAATGCAGTTGACCTTTTCACGTTAGGTGACCTTTAACTGTATTGAACGTCTACGTAGTACGCATGCATGTAACAAAAATTTTTGGTACCCCTCCCCTCCTTTGGTGGGACCACACTCCCCTGCGCCAACTCATTTTTGACCCCCCCCCCCACACCTTCCAAAAATTCCAATTAATTCCAAAAACGCTTTTGACAATTTCGGCGAAAATTTTTTCTAAACGCTAAAATTGCACAACAAATGCCGATTTTTTCAAATTTCTGCCAAAATTTTACTCCCGCCGAGACCCTCCCCTCTCTTTCCCCCCTCCCCGGAACCGATTTTTGGGGGGTCTTTCCCTCCCCCATCACCCTCAACTACGTATACATAACCGCCCACTTAGTGTAGCTGTAGTATTGTTATTTCAGGACTTGGCGGATCACGGAATCGCGCCCCGACAAATCCGGACTGCGCCCAAGTTCACTGACGCCAGCCAGTCTAGCACGGCTCTGGGAAAGCGAAGCCAGCCTGGCGCCGACCCAGATAGACTTGAGGAGCTCATTAAACCTGTTGGGTAGACTATTATTTTGTTTGTTTAAGATGGGGCGTTCTGAATAACCGACTCTGGGGCATAAAAATTTTAAAGTTTAATTATAGTGCGTTGAGTCAAGAATAAATTATAATAGAAGGAGATGTTATTTAGTGCCGAGAGGAAACCAAAATATGTTTATCCCGTCGTATGGTGATGTATTGTGGTTCAATGCCTATAGTAGGACTGGCAAGGTCTGAAGCAGGGGGGGAATTCATCAATCCGATGAATAAAAACAGGATACACGACAGCTTCATGTTCTGAGCCCTGAAACAGATAGGTTTAACAGATAGGTTTAAGCTATACAGATGGTGTGAAATAGAAATTAAATATTGATATCAAAGACCAATTGTAGAGTAGTATGTATTATCTAATAAGACTAAAGATTAAAGATTAAAGAAAAGTTGTTTGAAAGAAATGGGATTACTCCATTTTTGATATTATAATATAGTCATTTTTATTGTTTATTAATGTGGCGCTCTGAATAACCGACTCTGTGGCATGCCGCATGAACATTTTCAGTCGCATCGTATTTGTAGCGGGTTGAGTCAAGAATTGTTTGAATTAAATTAATAGATTCGAGTTCCCTGGATTTCCCTATGATTCAAAGATACATTCTTTATTTAGGCTATCTCTTACTATTTTTGGTCAACACAGTAACTAAAAAACGAAATGACGCAGTCTTTTTTAATCCATTTTAATTACAGCGACTCAGTCGGCTACACCCTGCTGCGTCAGATGGGTTGGAGGCCGGGCCAAGGGATTGGGCCTAGGCTGGCCAGACCGGCGAAACGCAGACAGACCAGCACGGAGGGGAAATACTACGGCTGTCAGGGACCCCCTCAGTTGCCGGAGGAAGAGGATATCATGGTGTGGTGATTGGATTTTAGGCGCAGATATGCACGAGAGTAGTTGGCGAGGGGTGGTGCCCGACCGCTGGCGGAAGGGGAAGGGGTAGTCCAAATTGTTTTTCCAGCGACAGCCAAAAACTCGTAGTTTTTCTTTCTATTTGGAGCTAATTTTTGGAGCACATTTCGCCCGTTAGAGGTGGCGGTTGGGTGTGGAGGGGGATATCTGCTGCCCGATAGGCGCGGTGCCGAGCATTTTGAGGGGGGGGGGACTCCTACCCCCATGTGCATCTATGTTCATGAGCACATTTTTGGACTAAGGTGGGGGAAGTATTAGTTGCCAGCAACTTGCTTTATATACGTCTCTTATTAAGGGTGGTTCCAAGGTAGGGTTGTTTTGACTTGAATAGTGATATTTTGCATCCCGAAGATAATTTGGGATAGCGATTTATCTGGAGCACTAATTGAGTCTCATGTGATTGACCGTTGAACAGACTAACGGCTATACTATTTTTTATTGATCTTCTACATTTTTTAATTAGAAACAATATGATTGCCCGTTGACTACACATTAGACAAACGGCTGCAACCTTTTCAATAACCCTCTACATTAACTTTTTATCACGTCATAGCAACTATTCTATAACTATTTTATTTTAGGCTGAAATTGAGGAGATGTTTCCTGGCTTTGAGTTTGCTAGCGAGGATGTGTCGGTGGCTGTGCAGACGAAGGGGGGCAAGACTTGGCACGGGCTGGGCTATCGACCGATGGGGGGGTCGGGACTGCTCGACCAGGGAACCACCGCCAAGTCCACCCCCCTCACCATGGGCAAGAGAAATAACAAGGGCATCCGGGGACAGGTGGGGGACAGTTTGCAATAGTCGTTATTCGTTACTAATCGTAGATCCTGAAGTGCACTACTACCTGGTAGAAATTAGTCTATGTTTGTGCTTGTTACAAGCAACAGGCGCAATGAAAATTCCACTGAGCTGGACATGTTTATTTTTATTGTAGTAGTTAACATATGACTCTAGTCTCACGACAGCTGTAGAAGCCCGGCTATTAATGGCAGCTCGGGCAAGCTCTTCTTTTCTGTAAAGTTAGGCTCAGGCTTAGAAATAGGTTTAGTTTTGGACTTAGGCTTAGGCTTAGTTTCAAAAGCTGAGTTTTGTATTTGTTTATGTGATGTGCCCGGTAGACAGGAAAGCCAAGTAATATGAATGGCAGACTTTCTCTGTTTAGGCATTTGGTGTGGGAGCGTTCGAAGAAGAAGACGAGGACATTTATGCCGCCGACGATATGTCCCAGTATGACTTCAGTCTGGGCGGATCGCGCCCGGATCCGGATCGGGATCAGGCCAGGCTCAGCCAATCAGGCTCCGTCCTTTTTGTCCCGGCCGCCAAACCCCAACACCAGCGTACCTTCTATGCCCCGCCTAGACTCCCCCTCCGCTTTGAAGCTAAACACCGATCTGCTGTGCCCAAGCGATGCCTTACTCTGATAAAGGAGGGCGTGTTTTCCAAAGCGTTTTTGAAACCCGTTCCCAGTGTAATATCAGTGGCTTATACTGAAACGGAGCGCAGTGAAGAGATTACTAGTGGTAATTATTGAAAGGCAAATTTTGTTGTTTTGTTAGGCTGATTTGGTTAAAAAAATGGCTAATTTTTCTCCGCAATGTTTTTGAAACTGCTTAAGGACAAAACGATAGGGAGAAGGACAAGGACGAGTATGAACCGGGATTTAGGATATATATAGGATGTAGAACAGCCTTGCGGACAATTGCAGAAGTATCAGTAGCGTGCGGAATCGAAAATGTTTTGTCTGCACCGTCCGTTTTAGCCGGAAAACTTACGAAAAAATTACACAGTATATGTAAGTGATGTGATAAATTCGTACTTTAGTCGCCTGAACGGACGCAAGTATGAAACGACCGTAAGTGTGCTGAAAATCACGGATGTATTTGCCGCACTTTGTCTAACCTGACTTCGGGACACAGAAGTATGCGGGGATGGAGTAAACCACCCCTCCCTCCCAAAGTCAGGGGCCGGGGGGAAAGGTCCCGAAAATTTAGTAAAAATGGCACTTTTTCGAAAAATTTTGCAAAATTCCGTGCATTTTTGATCGATTAGAGGAGAGGGTCCCCAAAATTTGGCTGGAGAGGCCCAACAAAATTTTGACCCTGTTACGTCATTATGCTTAGAGACATTTTGCCGACTTGTGACTTGTTTCAGCCCCCTCCACTGCGACACCTGCGCAGCCAACCACGCCAATGGTCGCCCCCCCTGTGGAGACAGAGTGGGAGCAGCAGCAGCACCGCCAACCTGTGCCGTCCGGGGAGGGGACAGTGGCCAGCCGGAGACCAGACCTGGTGCTCAGTTTCACGCAGAGACTCCAGAGCACATTTGTGAAGAGCGGCCAGACCCAAGAGTCTGTGGCGGCCAATGCCAAGGCAGGAATAATAATATCAATTAGATACAGTTTGGCAGTTAGATTTAAGGGTGTTGCGTAAAGACGCATAAAGATCAGAATGCAGTTTAAAAATTTAAAGTAAACAAAAGAAAAAAAAAAAAAAAAAAAAAAAAATGAAAAAAAAAAAAAAAAAAGAAAAAAAAAACTTAAGTTTATTGCGTAAGGAAGGACGCAATCAAGTTTGCTGCGCAAAGACGAATTTAAGTTTATTGTGCAAAGACGCTTCTAACTTTTTTGCGTAAAGACGCATTTAAGCTCGTTGCATAAAGGCGCATTTAAGTTTATAGCGTAAAGACGCAGTGAAGTTTATTGCGTAAGGGCTCATTTAAGTTTGTTGCGTACAGACGCATTTAAGTGCATTGCGTAAAGACGAATTTAAGTTTACTGTGCAATGACGCTTCTGACTTTTTTGCGCAAAGACGCAGTGAAGTTTGTTGCGTACAGACGCATTTAAGTGCATTGCGTAAAGACGCGCAACAGCAGATAAACATAGCCTACTTAAACATAGCCTACTTGAAGATAAGCCAAAGATAGGATCTAAGCAGGCGCCCCCTGCCCATGTGACACAAGGCTTGTGTTCTGTGAAATTTTCAGCTACCAAGTGGGAGGGGGTGTGGACCCCTTATAAGTCTACGATATTGATATCTTATTTTAGCAACAAGAAACGGATGAAATGCAAAAGGCGGTGAAACTGAAAATGTTCGGTCCGCTGACCCGGAGGAAGTTGGAGTGGACTCCGCATCGCATTCTCTGCAAGCGATTCAACGTTGTCCACCCAAGACCCGAGTAAGCCTGCCTCCCTCTTCCCACACTTTTTTGCCGAACTTTTCATTACTAAAGACAATCACAATTTAACACTGGGGGTGTATGTGGGGGGGTCTGTGACCCTCTCCACTTTTGATTTTTCTACAAATGCAAGTAATATTAGAGCCACGGTAAAAGAGTAAACGAAATTTCTATAAAATTTGCTCTTAAATATGGGCATTTCTGTCAGATTTATGCAATAATTGTTACCTAAATTTTGGCTAAATTTTCAAAAATCGGTAGTTTTTTGTTTCAGGGCAGCGGTCGGAACGGTGAAGCCGCGAGAGGTGCCAATATTGTCAGCAGCCGCGCAGATAAAAAAGCCGGTGCAAAGAGAAGAACCCGAAGTGGAAATGGATCAAATAGCGTCCATTAGCCCAGGTGGGCTTAAGCCTGGTTCATACTCGTCCCTAAGCGTTGTCCCTGTCCTTAAGCGTTGTCCTTGTCCCTGTCCCTTGGTGTCCTTGTCCCTGTGTCCTCATGCTTTGTCCCTGTCCTTAAGAAATGTCCCTAAGGTCTATAGGGAATGTCCTTGTCCCTGTCCTTAGAGGTGATTGATTCATACTCCTTGAGGACAAGGGAATAGTCTTTCTCACATGAACTAATGCTCAAAACGTCATTGGATAAACTGAGTTTTTTAAAGTACCTTGAAAAAAGTATCAACCCTATTTATAGGCTGAAAAAAAAGAAAATCCAAAATTTCGAATATGGGATTCGAACTCTGATCCATACGTTGAGAAGCAAAAATCATAACCACTCGACGTCCAAGGCATGGCAATTCGAGCACTAGTACATCTTTATGAACTTATAGTATATTTCAGGTTGGTATAAAAACTAAAAACCAAATATTTTTCACGCAAAAAAGTGTTAAATAACCCAAAAATATCGATAGATTTAATACAGCAACACTAGCCCACGACATTCTTTCACTAGTAGTCGAGTTAGTCCGTGATAGGCTGTTCTTCGTGTCACATGTAGTAACTGCCGTATTTGATTGGCCGAGTTGCTTAGGGACAGGGAAAAAGTAGAACATTGCTCAACATTGCTTAGGGACATGACAGTCCCTAAGCTGCATAGGGACAAGTACGAATCAATCACAGCTTAGGGACTTGGAAAAGGAAAACGACACCAGAAAAGTATGAATCAAACCCGCATAGGGACAGGGACATTTCTTAGGGACAAGGACAGTCCTTAAGGACGAGTATGAACCGTGCTTTAGTTTCCTAAGTCCTAATCTTTCTGTCCTCATGGTAGTCAGTAATAGTGTACACCCTATTCTCTTTTTCATATTCATATTTTTTTTATTTTCGTAGGTCGAGTCGCAAAGTAAAAATAGTTTTTTTAGCGCACAAAAATTATTTTTACCTCAAAAATACTGAAATTGTACACGCTTTCAGAAATTTACACAACATACTCTTAGGTAATTTACACAGCAAGTTTTTAAGTTACACAACATTTACACAATGCCGATCTTGAAAAAACCCTGCATACACTATTTGTATTTTTAATTTAAGATTGAAATAATTTATTGGTTTACCAAAAATACTGAGTAAGTTCAAACGTAACGTATAAAGTTCGGTGGGTTATATTAAGAGTACATATTAATAGGATTATTATGTACTCTTGGTTATATTAGACGTCTTTATCGTATCATGTTCTGTTCTTGAAGAGATTATGATTACTCAAACATCGTTTTTATTTCATTTCAGCAAAGCCTAAAGTCCCAGCCCCTAAATTGGACAATCCAACTTCTGCCGAAGATAATGTTTTGGTTTTGGAGCCAAGGTGTGAGCCAAGTCTAAACCCGGAGTCGACTGAAAAACCCTCTATCGATCTATTCAAAGCTGTTTTTGCGGATACATCGTCGTCTGAAAGCGAGACTGAACCGGAACCGGAAATTTCAGAAACTGAAAAAGTTCAGAAACCGGAGAAAACAGAAACTATTGCTGCTAGTGGATCAGAGAAAGTTGCTATTCCTGATTCGGCTGTGGATACTGTCATTAATCCTAATTTGATTAGTGAATCGACTCAAAATCTCCAAACATCCACGATCTATCAACCAGCAGTAGCTTCTGTCACGGAAAATGTTGAAGTGTCATATTCGAGAAACGATGAAACGGAAAACGGAAACAATTTAACGAAAACGGAAAATAGAACGGTTATAGACGGCGAAAACCTGTACGGACCCGCTTTACCACCAGAACTCAGCAGAGGTCAAAGGTCGAACGCAGATTCCGCAGAAAGCAACAATCGCAGACAAAAAGGCGCTAAGCGGAGGAAATCTGACAAACATAAACGAAAGGTAGAGTTGGGGGATGTGCAAGGAAGTACAACCAAGAGTACATAATAGCGTCTCACTGTATGTAGAAGAAGAGTGAGACACTCTCCAGCCTGCCTGTGTTCTAGCAAAGGCAGATGCGCTGGTCGTTTTCAGGCTACATGTTGACATTCTGTGCAACATGTGGCTGGCCAATCAGAAGCAAGCTCCTATTCTCTGATTGGCCAGACGCCTGCGTACGTGCTCCAATCATAAAACGAGATAGGGATAAAAGGTGAATAACTCATTATTCATCTATAGTCTGCTTGCAAAAACATTAAAAAGGTTCGCAAAATTGAGAAACTTTCAAGAAATTCAGAAAAGTTTATATCTCAAAAGTTTCTCAATCAAAGTTTCCCAAAATATCCCTAAAGGTATTTGGAAACCTTTTTTAATGTTTTTGCAAGCAGACTATGAATAAATAATGAGTTATTAAGCTTTTATCCCTATCTTAATGCTTATCTACGCATCAGCGATTATATACTAAAGTGTGTTACTCAGAGAATCTACGCGCTCATTGGCCAGCCACATGTTGCACAGAATGTCAACATGTAGCCTGAAAACGACCAGCGCATCTGCGTGTGCTAGAACACAGGCAGGCTGGAGAGTGTCTCACTCTTCTTCTATAAAGAGTGAGACGCTATTATGTACTCTTGATACGATTCTGTGTATTTTTATTTTGAGTGTCAAACTATTTTTAAAGAAGCATTTTTTCCGCTGTTTACTTATTGAAAATCAGTGAGATTAGTGTTTTACTCTGGATTTTGCGGATAATATGAAATAATTGGGCATGTCGACTGTATCAGTGTTTTTTCGTCAAAAATTGTGCGTCGTCTGACGCTCATGCCCAAAGTTTTTTTGCGTCATTTTGAAAACAAGTGCGCAGAGCGGTTATAATGCTATCTAAGCGCGTGTTTTAGGTGAAAATCACTTTATTATGGCAATGGCCGTCCTCAATTACGATTTTAGGGTTTTAAAAAAAATTTTCTGAAAAAATTTTCATTTCTACGTTTAAGCAGTGGCGTACCTAGAAAAAAAATTAAGGGGGAATGGCTTTTTGAATTTTTAGGTTTAAAATGCAAATATTGACATAAAAATGTGGATTGAAAATGGAAGACCACGTTGCCAGAAGTTGCAGGGGTCTGTGGGCGGCAGCCCAGAGACCAAAATTGGGAAATTTTTTGATTTGTAGGTCAATTTTGATCAATTGGGAACGTATCTGAACTTTTTTTCGACCAGGCAATAAAAGCAAAAGGGAGGACCCTTGTGTAAACATTCACTGGGAAAAAATTTCGGGGGAATGCCGTTCATCTACCCTTCCCTGGGTACGCGCTTACCTTGCCCATCTCAAAGTGTGCCAAGCTGAGCTTAACCTGGCCGTGGTGTCTCAGCATCTAGAAATTTATACGTTTTATTTAATACACTTCAGTGCGGTTGGTATCCAATATAACTTAAATATCACGTCAATGTCGGTATTTTGCTGACTACATCAGTGTCGGTATGTTGTTGAGAAGCTAAGCAGTTTTGGATTTTAGCAGGCTGAAAAGACTATAAGGGTATGAGGGTACTATGGTAACCACTGAAAGTGTTATCTGAGTGTATTTTTATTTTCGCTGATTTAGTTTGCATTACACCTGGTCTGCGTTTTATGCATTTTCAGAAGAAACATCATGTGAAAGAGAAATCGCCCAAAAAAGACAAGAAAAAGAAAAGAAAAAGAAAACATTCCAAAACGTCGTCAAATTCAGACTCAGAATCAACTGACTAGTGGTCAATATTTAAAATTTTTGTATTGTATTGTATTATATTATAAACGTATTAAATAAAATAAATTGAAATTACTTTTTAATTGAGTCGTCGTAGACACATCGTTGTAGAAGCTATATATACTGAGTAGTGAGCAGGTAGAACCAATTGCAAGTGGCGGGAATGTGGGAATATTCTTTTTAATACACGCCGAGCTATGTACATATTTTATTCTACATAATATTCAAAATTGAACTAGAAGTACATCATAATATACCTACAACTATATAAATATTGAACGTTTATATTTGAAAAAACTTAACTATTTATTTATTAGGTGTGTTGGAATGAGCCTAGCTTGCATCAATGGTGTGTGTCTAGCAGAACGATCAGAATTCTGTTCTGTAGTTCCTAATTATTGTCGAGCATATAAAAGTAGCAATCGAACCCTTAGTCGTAGATCCGTATTTGATACACTTGGCAGCGCTACAGACAACACTGTAGTCTGTGTACTGATAGGCTAGTAAGGCTGTATGGTGGATAAGCCCCCTGCAGTTAGGGAGGGTCAAGCTTTCTTCCCAAATTTTAATAATACCTAGGCTTTTAAGTGTCTCACTTTTGTAGTACCTACAGTCATGTTTGAGTGATTTTATTGTATGCATACACTATCGTCTACCAAGAGTACATAGCGGTAAGAGTATGACACTGTTCCCATTGGCCAGCTTGGCAGAGCGTTAGATGTGTTGCACATAGCGGTTTTTGCCCGCTTCACACTGCGGTTTAAAATTTAAGGTTTATGGTTAAGGTTTAAGGTTTGGTGTTTTATTCACACTGCGGGTTTAAGGTCTAACGGACGAATGTTGGTGGGCGGAGCAATAATTTCAGCCAATAGAATGCTTATTGCTTCTTGCCCGCCAAAAAGTATATATTTAGGCGGGAATATGACTATTTGAATTTAGACAAGCTTGAACCGCAAACATTCCAAAATGGGTTTCCGTAGTCTCATATGTAAAAGAACCTGAGCCGGAACGTTCTCAAATAGGAACGCTGAAGAATAGGTCCGTGAAGCACTTATTTGATGTAATCTCACGCTGTAAGCATTGCTAGAAAGTACGAGGCTGCTCTACGATTTGTCCGGCTGATGGCTAATTCAGGGGTGTTGCGGTTCCAATTTTTCCTATTTTTTCGACCCTCTCCTATTTTTTTCTGTTTTATTCAAATTTTCAATAGATACACGGTTTTTTGAGCGAAATACGGGAGCTAATGCTCATGATTTAGAATTTGTGCTCACCAAATTAAAAAAAAATTGCTCAAATTCTGCTCACCGCTCCAAAGTGTCCCCCCTTCGGTCTTTTTACGTCTGACCAGAAAAATTTTCCGATACATTACCAGTTGACCAAATTTGGCCTAAAAATGAAAAATTCTCCATTTTTTTCTTGGGACAGCCGCCCCCAGACCCCTACAACTTTGTGGCTTGCTATTCCTTGCAGTTATTTTTCATCAGTCTATGCATGTGTACACGGGTGTACCTTATGCTGCATTTACTTGTGTAATACAATGTCTGATGTGACGTTCCAATCTTTTGTTTTAAATTTCCTGTGTGAAAAAATTTCTGTTACGTATCCAGGTGACCAAATTCGCTATAAAAATTGAAGAAATATCCATTTTTTTGAACGAAATATGCTAATATGTGTCGTTTTTCCTGTTGGGCCACAGCCCAACAGGTCTTTATTAATTTTGATTTTGGAATCTTAACACACTGCTACCGTTAAAGTGCTTATGTGCGGGGTGTGTTTTACACGTCTTCTACCGTACATTTGCATCTGTCACTACCAAATGTGTTGTATTTTCACTTGTCTTCTAAACATGGGTCTGGGTAAAATCCAGCCCCAGCCCCAAGTGGGTAAAACCCAGCCCCAGCCCCAAGTGGGTAAAACCCAGCCCCAGCCCCAACTGGGTAAAATCCAGCCCCAGCCCCAAATGGGTAAAATCCAGCCCCAGCCCCAACTGGGTAAAATCCAGCCCCAGCCCCAACTGGGTAAAATCCAGCCCCAGCCCCAACTGGGTAAAATCCAGCCCCAGCCCCAAATGGGTAAAATCCAGCCCCAGCCCCAACTGGGTAAAATCCAGCCCCAGCCTGGGTAAAACCCAGCCCCAGCCCCAACTGGGTAAAGCCCAGCCCCAGCCCCAAATGGGTAAAATCCAGCCCCAGCCCCAAATGGGTAAAATCCAGCCCCAGCCCCAAATGGGTAAAATCCAGCCCCAGCCCCAACTAGGTAAAATCCAGCCCCAGCCCCAACTGTGTAAAATCCAGCCCCAGCCCCAAATGGTAAAATCCAGCCCCAGCCCCAACTAGGTAATTTCCAGCTCCAGCCCTGGCCCCAGCCCCAGCCTACGCACACCCCGGCCCCGGTTGGCAAAACACATCACCGTAATCAAATAGGCAAACCTTTGATACAACTTCAACTATTACAGCAAGGCCGAATCACCGTTAGGCCGAAAAAGTTTTTGATGCATAATTAGTCACTGGTAGGGAACTGTAATTGTACTCAAAATTAAAGCAATGTACTTTATCATACGAATTCAAATTTTCTAACACAAAACTTCAATCTTAGTTCTGCACATTTTCAACCAACTTTTTGTGTTAAAAAATTAAATTATAATAAAAGTAATCTTAATTTTGAGTAAATTAAGTTCTACATGATGATTATGATAAAAATATAAGTGTATGTAATAGTTGATTATATGAAGGTTTGTATTGGTTCGTCTGATATTTTGCAACGGGGGGGGTGTGGTGGTGGGGTGGGGCAGGTGGAGTGGAAATTACTCGTGATAGGTGATTTTTTACATTTGGGGTGGGTGGATTTTAAAGTGTGACTAGGTAAATTTTTACTAGTGGGGTGGTAATTTTTTACGTTTGAGTAGGTGGATTTTGGGGTGGGGGTGGATTTTACATTTGGGGCTGGGGTGGGCTTTACAGTTTGAGATGGGCTGGGTTTACAGGCTGGGGGCTCGATTTTTACGGTTTTTACATTTGGGGCTAGATTTTACAGTGAGATTGGGGTGGATTTTACCCCCAGTTTGGGGCTGGGTGAAATTTGAGTTGGGGGCTGGGGGTGATTTTACCCAGTTTGGGGCTGGGGTGCTGGATTTTACCCAGATAGGGAAGAGATTTTACCCAGTTGGGGCTGGGGCTGGGTTTTACCTTGAGTTGGGGCTGGGGCTGGTTTACAGCCCGGAGTATGTTAGAAGACGAGTGAAAATACGAGCGCGTTTGGTAGTGACGAATGAAATGTACGGTAGAAGTAGTCTAGAACCCCCCGCACGTGAGCACTTTTAACGGTAGCAGTGTGGTGTTAAGATTCCAAAAATAAAATTAATAAGGACCTGTTGGGCTGTGGGCCAACAGGAAAAACGACACGTATTGGCATAGTTGAGTTAGAAAAATGGATATTTTTCTTCAATTTTTATCAGCGATTTAGGTCACCTGAGTACGGTGAGCGGAGTTTTTTTTCGCGCAGGAAATTTAAAACGAAAGGGGCTGGAACGTCACATCAGACATTGTATTACAAAGTAAAATGCGAGCATAAGGTACACCCGGTGTACACGAGTGCGTAGACTGTTGAAAAATGGAATGTCTGCAAGAGGAAGGTAGCAAGCCGCAAAGTTGTAGGGGTCTGGGGCAGGCTGTCACAAAAAAATAATGAGAAATTTATTTTTAGGCCAAATTTGGTTAAATAGGTAATATATGGGAGAATTTTTTCTGGTCAGACGTAAAAAAAGAAGGGGGACACTTTTGGAGCGTGGTGGGATTTGAGCAATTTTTTTTTTAATTTGGTGGAAATTCTAAATCAGTGAGCATTAGCTCCGTATTTTATTCAAAAAACCGTGTAATCTATTGAAAATTTGAATAAAACAGAAAAAAATCAGAGGAGGTAGAAAAAATAGGAAAATTGGAAACGGCAACGCCCCTGATTGGCGAGTTCACCCGGAGCACGAGAGGCCCTCTACTTCTAGCGAGTGCTTACAGCGTGGACGCGGTGTGTTTCGCGGACCTATTCTTTGAGCGTTTTGTTTGAGAAGTCCGGCTAGGTTCTTTACATATGAGATAACAAAAAGTTTTTGGAATTTTAGGGTTAGGAGCTTTGTCTAAAATTCAAATAGTCATATTCCCGCCTAAATATACTATTTGGGGAAGAGAAAGGTTAAAATTTGAATAAAAATTATCTCGCAAAATTGTGAGATTTGTAAAGAGGGAAAAAAAAAATTAAATGAAAAAGAAATTTGAGGTTGGTGTGTTGAAGGTGTTGTGTTGATGTATAAAATTAATGGGTGAGGTTTGGGGAGGAGGTTGTGTAGGGGTTTTGAGGTAAGGTTTTGGGTAGGTTTTAGGAGTGTTGTAATAAAGTTTGAAAAAGGAAATGGGAGAAATTATGTTTTTGTGTTTGTGTTTGTTTTGGGAGATATATTTAGGCGGGAAATATGACTATTAAATTTCAACAAGCTGAAACGCAAACATTCCAAAATGGGTTTCGTAGTGTATATGTTAAAGAACCTGAGCCGGAATCGTTCTCAAATGAGGACGCTGAGAGATAGGTCGTGAAGCACTTCTTTGATGTAATCTAGCGCTGTTAAGCATTGCTAGAAAGTACGAGGCTGCTCTACGATTTGTCGGCTGATAGCTAATTCAGGGGTGTTGCGGTTCCAATTTTTCCTATTTTTTCGACAATCTCCTATTTTTTTCTGTTTTATTCAAATTTTCAGATAGATACACGGTTTTTTGAGCAAAATACGGGAGCTAATGCTCATGATTTAGAATTTTTGCTTAGCCAAATTAAAAAAAATCCTCAAATTCTGCTCACCGCTCAAAGTGTCCCCCCTTCGGTCTTTTTACGTCTGACCAGAAAAATTTTCCGATACATTACCAGTTGACCAAATTTGGCCTAAAAATGAAAAATTCTCCATTTGTTTTCTTGGGACAGCCGCCCCAG
Organism: Trissonchulus sp. WLG1_4; assembly: GCA_030248245.1. NCBI lineage: Eukaryota > Metazoa > Nematoda > Enoplea > Enoplida > Ironidae > Trissonchulus > Trissonchulus sp. WLG1_4. The sequence goes on from JASANF010018015.1 coordinate 29,331, forward strand.
ACCCCTACAACTTTGTGGCTTGCTATTCCCTTGCAGTAATATTTTTCATTGTTTTTCAAAGTCTATGCATGTGTACACGGGTGTACCTTATGCTGCATTTACTTGTGTAATACAATGTCTGATGTGACGTTCCAGATCTTTTGTTTTAAATTTCCTGTGTGAAAAAATTTCTGTTACGTGTATCCAGGTGACCAAATTCGCTATAAAAATTAAAGAAATATCCATTTTTTCTGTAATGGAAATATGCTAATATGTGTCGTTTTTCCTGGTTGGGCCACAGCCCAACAGGTCTTTATTCATTTTATTCTTAAATCGTTAACACATGGCTGCATACCGTTAAAGTGCTTATGTGCGGGGTGTGTTTTACACGTCTTCTACCGTACATTTACATCTGTTCACTACCAAATGTGTTGTATTTTCACTTGTCTTCTAAACATGGGGTCTGGGTAAAATCCAGCCGAGCCCCAGCCCCAAGTGGGTAAAACCCAGCCCCAGCCCCAAGTGGGTAAAACCCAGCCCCAGCCCAATGGGTAAAATCCAGCCGGGGCAGGGGAGGGGGGGGGGGGGGGGGGGGGGGGCGCAGGCCAGCCCCAGCCCCAACTGGGTAAAATCCAGCCCCAGCCCCAAATGGGTAAAAATCCAGCCCCAGCCCCAACTAGGTAAAATCCAGCTCCAGCCCTGGCCCCAGCCCCAGCTACGCACACCCCGGCCCCGGTTGGCAAAACACATCACCGTAATCAAATAGGCAAACCTTTAATAACAACTTCAACTATTACAGCGAGGCCGAATCACGGTTAGGCCGAAAAAGTTTTTGTGATGCATAATTTAGTCACTGGTAGGGAACTGTAATTTGTACTCAAAATTAAAAGCAATGTATTTTATCATACGAATTCAAATTTTCTAACACAAAACTTATAATGTAAAAATTTGCGATACTAACCTTTTACGTTTTGCTTTTGTTAGCAAATTTGTATTTGTGATAAATTCTCACAGTTTGCATCTTTTAGTTACATTTCGTGTAAAACTTTACAGTTCTATCAGTGTCGAATTTTAGATACATTCAAAAAGCTTTATAGGCTTTAACGGTGATTCTCCTTGCTTAATAGTTCAAGTTGTATCAAAACTGCTATTTTGTGTCTATCGGTGAATGTTATAAATCAGCCAGGTAGTAGGGTGAAGCTTTCGGGGGAGTTGGTAATTACTAGTTGGGGTGGGGCTTAATTTTAGTTTGGGCGGGGCTGGATTTTTCAACAACACAGTCAGGAGTAGGGGTGGATTTTACCTAGTTGGGGCTGGGGAGAATTTTACCCAGGGGCTGAGGCTGGATTTTTCCCAAAAAAGTTTGGGGCTAGGGCATTGCTTTTACCATGGTAGCTTGGGCTAGGCTTTACCTAGTTGGGGTTGGTGATGTGTTTTAGCCAGGCTGGGCTGGGATCCAGTGAGCTGGCTGGGCCATGGGGCTGGAGCTGGATTTTACCCAGTGGGGCTGGGTCTGATTTTACCCAGTTGGGGCTGGGCTGGATTTTACCCAGTTGGGGCTGGGGTGGAACGTGGGGCTCGGGCTATCTACCCAGATTGGGGCTGGGGCTGGGTTTTACCCACTTGGGGTGGGGCTGGCCCAGGGGCTGGCTAGAATTTACCCAGACCCATGTTTAGAAGACAAGTGAAAATACAACACATTTGGTAGTGACAAATAGCAAATGTAGGTATAGGGTAAACCACCGCACATAAGCACTTTAACGGTAGCAGTGTGTTAAGATTCCAAAATCAAAATTAATATGACCTGTTAGCTATTGGCCAAAAAAAATAGACACATGTGAATTTGTTAAAAAATGGATATTTCTTCAATTTTTATAGCGAATTTGTTACTGGATATGTAACAGAAATTTTTTCACACAGGAAATTTAAAACAAAAGATTGGGAAAGTTACATAATATGTATGTTACACAAGTAAATGCAGCATAAGGTAAGGTAAATGAAGAGATGAAAAGAAGGAAAGAAGCAAAAGTGTCAAGATTTGGAGGAAGAAAATGGAGAATTTTTATTTTAGGCAAATTGGTAAGGAAGATGGAAAATTTTCTGGTCAGACGAAAAAGACGAAGGGGGGACACTTTGAAGCGGTGTGAGCAGAAATTGAGCAGATTTTTTTTTAGTTTGGTGAGCACAAATTCTCAATCATGAGCATTAGCACCATATTAGTCAAAAAAGAGTGTATATTATTGAAATGAAAAAATGAAAAAAATAGGAGAGGGTCGAAAAAATAGGAAAAATTGGAACCGCAACACCCCTGAATTAGCCATCAGCCGGACAAATCGTAGAGCAGCCTCGTACTTTCTAGCAATGCTTACAGCGTGAGATTACATCAAATAAGTGCTTCACGGACCTATTCTTCAGCGTTCCTATTTGAGAACGTTCCGGCTCAGGTTCTTTTACATATGAGACTACGGAAACCCATTTTGGAATGTTTGCGGTTCAAGCTTGTCTAAATTCAAATAGTCATATTCCCGCCTAAATATATACTTTTTGGCGGGCAAGAAGCAATAAGCATTCTAAAATTATTAAAATTATTAAAATTATTGCTCCGCCCACCAACATTCGTCCGTTAGACCTTAAACCCGCAGTGTGAATAAAACACCAAACCTTAAACCTTAACCATAAACCTTAAATTTTAAACCGCAGTGTGAAGCGGGCAAAAACCGCTATGTGCAACACATCTAACGCTCTGCCAAGCTGGCCAATGGGAACAGAGTCATACTCTTACCGCTATGTACTCTTGGTAGACGATAGTGTATGCATACAATAAAATCATTCAAACATGACTGTAGGTACTACAAAAGTGAGACACTTAAAAGCCTAGGTATTATTAAAATTTGGGAAGAAAGCTTGACCCTCCCTAACTGCAGGGGGCTTATCCACCATACAGCCTTACTAGCCTATCAGTACACAGACTACAGTGTTGTCTGTAGCGCTGCCAAGTGTATCAAATACGGATCTACGACTAAGGGTTCGATTGCTACTTTTATATGCTCGACAATAATTAGGAACTACAGAACAGAATTCTGATCGTTCTGCTAGACACACACCATTGATGCAAGCTAGGCTCATTCCAACACACCTAATAAATAAATAGTTAAGTTTTTTCAAATATAAACGTTCAATATTTATATAGTTGTAGGTATATTATGATGTACTTCTAGTTCAATTTTGAATATTATGTAGAATAAAATATGTACATAGCTCGGCGTTTATTGAAAAAGAATATTCCCACATTCCCGCCACTTGCAATTGGTTCTACCTGCTCACTACTCAGTATATATAGCTTCTACAACGATGTGTCTACGACGACTCAATTAAAAAGTAATTTCAATTTATTTTATTTAATACGTTTATAATATAATACAATACAATACAAAAATTTTAAATATTGACCACTAGTCAGTTGATTCTGAGTCTGAATTTGACGACGTTTTGGAATGTTTTCTTTTTCTTTTCTTTTTCTTGTCTTTTTTGGGCGATTTCTCTTTCACATGATGTTTCTTCTGAAAATGCATAAAACGCAGACCAGGTGTAATGCAAACTAAATCAGCGAAAATAAAAATACACTCAGATAACACTTTCAGTGGTTACCATAGTACCCTCATACCCTTATAGTCTTTTCAGCCTGCTAAAATCCAAAACTGCTTAGCTTCTCAACAACATACCGACACTGATGTAGTCAGCAAAATACCGACATTGACGTGATATTTAAGTTATATTGGATACCAACCGCACTGAAGTGTATTAAATAAAACGTATAAATTTCTAGATGCTGAGACACCACGGCCAGGTTAAGCTCAGCTTGGCACACTTTGAGATGGGCAAGGTAAGCGCGTACCCGGGGAAGGGTAGATGAACGGCATTCCCCCGAAATTTTTTCCCAGTGAATGTTTACACAAGGGTCCTCCCTTTTGCTTTTATTGCCTGGTCGAAAAAAAGTTCAGATACGTTCCCAATTGATCAAAATTGACCTACAAATCAAAAAATTTCCCAATTTTGGTCTCTGGGCTGCCGCCCACAGACCCCTGCAACTTCTGGCAACGTGGTCTTCCTTTTTCGATCCACATTTTTATGTCAATATTTGCATTTTAAACCTAAAAATTCAAAAAGCCATTCCCCCTTAATTTTTTTTCTAAATACACCACTGCTTAAAGGTAGAGTTAAAAATTTTTTTCAGAAAAATTTTTAAAAGGCCTAAAATCGTCTTGAGGACGGCCAGTGCCATAATAATGTGATTTTTTCAACGAAAACACGCGCTTAGATAGAATTATAACCGCTCTGCGCACTTTTTTCAAAATGACGCAAAAAAATTGGGCATGTGCGTCAGACGACGTAAAATTTTTGACGAAAAAACACTGATACAGTCGACATGCCCAATTATTTCATATTATCCGCAAAATCCAGAGTAAAACACTAATCTCACTGATTTTCAATAAGTAAACAGCGGAAAAAATGCTTCTTTAAAAATAGTTTGACACTCAAAATAAAAATACACAGAATCGTATCAAGAGTACATAATAGCGTCTCACTCTTTATCAAAGAAGAGTGAGACACTCTCCCTGCCTGCCTGTGTTCTAGCACACGCAGATGCGCTCGTCGTTTTCAGGCTACATGTTGACATTCTGTGCAACATGTGGCTGGCCAATGAGCGCGTAAATTCTCTGAGTAACACACTTTAGTATATAATCGCTGATGCGTAGATAAGCATTAAGATAGGGATAAAAGTTTAATAATTCATTATTTATTCATAGTCTGATTGCAAAAACGTTTAAAAAGGTTTCCAAATCCTTTTAGGGATATTTTGGGAAACTTTGATTGAGAAACTTTTGAGATATAAACTTTTCTGAATTTCTTGAAAGTTTCTCAATTTTGCGAACTCTTTTAATGTTTTTGCAAGCAGCCAATACAAATGAATAATGAGTTCTTCACCTTTTATCCTCTTCTCTCGGTTTATGATTGGAGCACGTACGCAGGCGTCTGGCCGATCAGAGAATAGGAGCTTGCTTCTGATTGGCCAGCCACATGTTGCACAGAATGTCAACATTGTAGCCTGAAAACGACCAGCGCATCTGCCTTTGCTAGAACACAGGCAGGCTGGAGAGTGTCTCACTCTTCTTCTACATACAGTGAGACGCTATTATGTACTCTCGGTTGTACTTCCTTGCACATCCCCCAACTCTACCTTTAGTTTATGTTTGTTAGATTTCCACCGCTTTAGCGTGCCTTTTTGTCTGCGATTGTTGCTTTCTGCGGAATCTGCGTTCGACCTTTGACCTCTGCTGAGTTCTGGTGGTAAAGCGGGTCCGTACAGGGTTTTCGCCGTCTATAACCGTTCTATTTTCCGCTTTTCGTTAAATTGTTTCCGTTTTCCGTTTCATCGTTTCTCGAATATGACACTTCAACATTTTCTCATCAACCAGAAGCTACTGCTGGTTGATAGATCGTGGATGTTTGGAGATTTTGAGTCGATTCACTAATCAAATTAGGGATCGGTAACAGTATCCACAGCCCAATCAGGAATAGCGACTTTCTCTGATCCACTGCGCGGCAATAGTTTCTGTTTTCTCCGGTTTCTGAACTTTTTCAGTTTCTGAAATTTCCGGTTCCGGTTTCAGTCTAACTTTCAGACGACGATGTATCCGCAAAAACAGCTTTGAATAGATCGATAAAGGGTTTTTCAGTCGACTCCGGGTTTAGACTTGGCTCACACCTTGGCTCCAAAACCAAAACATTATCTTCGGCTTAATTTCAATTGTCCAATTTCAGGGCTAGGAACTTTAAGCTTTGCTGAAATGAAATAAAAACGATGTTTGAGTGATCGTAATATTCTTCAAGAACAGAACATAAAATGTTAATAAAAACATATAATAAAACAAAAAAATACTCATGATAATACTATTAATTATGTACTCTTAATATAACCCACCGAACTTTATACGTTACGTTTGAACTTACTCAGTATTTTTGGTAAACCAATAAATTATTTCAATCTTAAATTAAAAATACAAATAGTGTATGCAGGGTTTTTTCAAGATCGGCATTGTGTAAATGTTGTGTAACTTAAAAACTTGCTGTGTAAATTACCTAAGAGTATGTTGTGTAAATTTCTGAAAGCGTGTACAATTTCAGTATTTTTGAGGTAAAAATAATTTTTGTGCGCTAAAAAAACTATTTTTACTTTGCGACTCGACCTACGAAAATAAAAAAATATGAATATGAAAAAGAGAATAGGGTGTACACTATTACTGACTACCATGAGGACAGAAAGATTAGGACTTAGGAAACTAAAGCACGGTTCATACTCGTCCTTAAGGACTGTCCTTGTCCCTAAGAAATGTCCCTGTCCCTATGCGGGTTTCATTCATACTTTTCTGGTGTCGTTTTCCTTTTCCAAGTCCCTAAGCTGTGATTGATTCGTACTTTGTCCCTATGCAGCTTCGGGGACTGTCATGTCCCTAAGCAATGTTGAGCAATGTTCTTCTTTTTCCCTGTCCCTAAGCAACTCGGCCAATCAAATACGGCAGTTACTACATGTGACACGAAGAACAGCCTATCACGGACTAACTCGACTACTAGTGAAAGAATGTCGTGGGCTAGTGTTGCTGTATTAAATCTATCGATATTTTTGGGTTATTTAACACTTTTTTTTTGCGTGAAAAATATTTGGTTTTTAGTTTTTATACCAACCTGAAATATACTATAAGTTCATAAAGATGTACTAGTGCTCGAATTGCAGTGACTTGGACGTCGAGTGGTTATGATTTTTGCTTCTCAACGTATGGATCAGAGTTCGAATCCCATATTCGAAATTTTGAATTTTCTTTTTTTTCAGCCTATAAATAGGGTTGATACTTTTTTCAAGGTACTTTAAAAAACTCAGTTTATCCAATGACGTTTGAGCATTAGTTCATGTGAGAAAGACTATTCCCTTTGTCCTCAAGGAGTATGAATAAATCACCTCTAAGGACAGGGACAAGGACATTCCCTATAGACCTTAGGGACATTTCTTAAGGACAGGGACAAAGCATGAGGACACAGGGACAAGGACACCAAGGGACAGGGACAAGGACAACGCTTAGGGACAGGGACAACGCTTCAGGACGAGTATGCACCCGGCTTACGCCCACCTGGGCTACTGGACGCTATTTGATCCATTTCCACTTCGGGTTCTTCTCTTTGCACCGGCTTTTTTATCTGCGCGGCTGCTGACAATATGGGCACCTCTCGCGGCTTCACCGTTCCGACCGCTGCCCTGAAACAAAAAACTACCGATTTTTGAAAATTTAGCCAAAATTTTGGGTAACAATTATTGCATAAATCTGACAGAAATGCCCATATTTAAGAGCAAATTTTATAGAAATTTCGTTTACTCTTTTACCGTGGCTCTAATATTACTTGCATTTGTAGAAAAATCAAAAGTGGAGAGGGTCACAGACCCCCCCACATACACCCCCAGTGGGAGATTGTGATTGTCTGTAGTAATGAAAAGTTCGGCAAAATAGTGTGGGTCGAGGGAGGCAGGCTTACTGGGGTCTTGGGTGGACAACGTTGAATCGCTTGCAGAGAATGCGATGCGGAGTCCACTCCAACTTCCTCCGGGTCAGCGGACCGAACATTTTCAGTTTCACCGCCTTTTGCATTTCATCCGTTTCTTGTTGCTAAAATAAGATATCAATATCGTAGACTTATAAGGGGTCCACACCCCCTCCCACTTGGTAGCTGAAAATTTCACAGAACACAAGCCTTGTGTCACATGGGCAGGGGGCGCCTGCTTAGATCCTATCTTTGGCTTATCTTCAAGTAGGCTATGTTTAAGTAGGCTATGTTTATCTGCTGTTGCGCGTCTTTACGCAATGCACTTAAATGCGTCTGTACGCAACAAACTTCACTGCGTCTTTGCGCAAAAAAGTCAGAAGCGTCATTGCACAGTAAACTTAAATTCGTCTTTACGCAATGCACTTAAATGCGTCTGTACGCAACAAACTTGGCAATCGAGCCTTTACGCAATAAACTTCACTGCGTCTTTACGCTATAAACTTAAATGCGCCTTTATGCAACGAGCTTAAATGCGTCTTTACGCAAAAAAGTTAGAAGCGTCTTTGCACAATAAACTTAAATTCGTCTTTGCGCAGCAAACTTGATTGCGTCCTTCCTTACGCAATAAACTTAAATGCGTCTTTACGCAACACCCTTAAATCTAACTGCCAAACTGTATCTAATTGATATTATTATTCCTGCCTTGGCATTGGCCGCCACAGACTCTTGGGTCTGGCCGCTCTTCACAAATGTGCTCTGGAGTCTCTGCGTGAAACTGAGCACCAGGTCTGGTCTCCGGCTGGCCACTGTCCCCTCCCCGGACGGCACAGGTTGGCGGTGCTGCTGCTGCTCCCACTCTGTCTCCACAGGGGGGGCGACCATTGGCGTGGTTGGCTGCGCAGGTGTCGCAGTGGAGGGGGCTGAAACAAGTCACAAGTCGGCAAAATGTCTCTAAGCGTAATGAGCGTCAAGCGGGTCAAAATTTTGTTGGGCCTCTCCAGCCAAATTTAGGGACCCTCTCCTCTAATCGATCAAAAATGCACGGAATTTTGCAAAATTTTTCGAAAAAGTGCCATTTTTACTAAATTTTCGGGACCTTTCCCCCGGCCCCTGACTTTGGGGAGGAGGGGTGGTTTACTCCATCCCCGCATACTTCTGTGTCCCGAAGTCAGGTTAGACAAAGTGCGGCGGATGCACCTCCGTGATTTTCAGCACACTTACGGTCGTTTCATACTTGCGTCCGTTCAGGCGGCTGGAGTAAAATTTATCACATCCTTCGCTGTGTGTAATTTTTTCGTAAGTTTTCCGGGCTAAAACGGACGGTGCAGACAAAACATTTTCGATTCCGCACGCTACTGATACTTCTGCAATTGTCCGCAAGGCTGTTCTGTTACATCCCATATATTTTTAATCCCGGTTCATACTCGTCCTTGTCCTTCTCCCTATCGTTTTGTCCTTAAGCAGTTTCAAAACATTGCGGAGAAAAATTAGCCTATTTCTTTAACCAAATCAGCCTAACAAAACAAAGAAAATTTGCCTTTCAATAATTACGACTAGTAATCTCTTCACTGCGCTCCGTTTCAGTATAAGCCACTGATATTACACTGGGAACGGGTTTCAAAAACGCTTTGGAAAACACGCCCTCCTTTATCAGAGTAAGGAATCGCTTGGGCACAGCAGATCGGTGTTTAGCTTCAAAGCGGAGGGGGAGTCTAGGCGGGGCATAGAAGGTACGCTGGTGTTGGGGTTTTCGCGGCCGGACAAAAAGGACGGAGCCTGATTGGCTGAGCCTGGCCTGATCCCGATCCGGTTCCGGGCGCGATTTGCCCAGACTGAAGTCATACTGGGACATATCGTCGGCGGCATAAATGTCCTTGTCTCTCCTCCCCAACGCTTCCCATCACCAAATGCCTAAACAGAGAAAGTCTGCCATTCATATTACTTGGCTTTCCTGTCTACCTGGCACATCACAGTAGAACAAATACAAAACTCAGCTTTTGAAACTAAGCCTAAGCCTAAGTCCAAAACTAAACCGATTTTTGAAGCCTGAGCCTAATCTTTACAGAAATAAAAGAGCTTGCCCTGAGCTGCCATTGATAGCCGGGCTTCTAACAGCTGTCGTGAGACTTAGAGTCATATGTTAACTACTACAATAAAAATAAACATGTCCAGCTCAGTGGAATTTTCATTGCGCCTGTTGCTTGTAACAAGCACAAACATAGACTAATTTCTACCAGGTAGTAGTGCACTTCAGGATCTACGATTAGTAACGAATAACGACTATTGCAAACTGTCCCCCACCTGTCCCCGAATGCCCTTGTTATTTCTCTTGCCCATGGTGAGGGGGTGGACTTGGCGGGTGGTTCCCTGGTCTGAGCAGTCCCGACCCCCCCATCGGTCGATAGCCCAGCCTGTGCCAAGTCTTGCCCCCCCTTCGTCTGCACAGCCACCGACACATCCCTCGCTAGCAAACTCAAAGCCAGGAAACATCTCCTCAATTTCAGCCTAAAATAAAATAGTTATAGAATAGTTGCTATGACGTGATAAAAAGTTAATGTAGAGGGTTATTGAAAAGGTTGCAGCCGTTTGTCTAATGTGTAGTCAACGGGCAATCATATTGTTTCTAATTAAAAAATGTAGAAGATCAATAAAAAATAGTATAGCCGTTAGTCTGTTCAACGGTCAATCACATGAGACTCAATTAGTGCTCCAGATAAATCGCTATCCCAAATTATCTTCGGGATGCAAAATATCACTATTCAAGTCAAAACAACCCTACCTTGGAACCACCCTTAATAAGAGACGTATATAAATAAAGCAAGTTGCTGGCAACTAATACTTCCCCCACCTTATTCGAAAAATGTGCTCATGAACATAGATGCACATGGGGGTAGGAGTCCCCCCCCCCTCAAAATGCTCGGCACCCCGCCTATCGGGCAGCAGATATCCCCCTCCACACCCAACCGCCACCTCTAACGGGCGAAATGTGCTCCAAAAATTAGCTCCAAATAGAAAGAAAAACTACGAGTTTTTGGCTGTCGCTGGAAAAAACAATTTGGACTACCCCTTCCCCTTCCGCCAGCGGTCGGGCACCACCCCTCGCCAACTACTCCCGTGCATATCTGCCCCTAAAATCCAATCACCACACCATGATATCCTCTTCCTCCGGCAACTGAGGGGGTCCCTGACAGCCGTAGTATTTCCCCTCCGTGCTGGTCTGTCTGCGTTTCGCCGGTCTGGCCAGCCTAGGCCCAATCCCTTGGCCCGGCCTCCAACCCATCTGACGCAGCAGGGTGTAGCCGACTGAGTCGCTGTAATTAAAATGGATTAAAAAAGACTGCGTCATTTCGTTTTTTAGTTACTGTGTTGACCAAAAATAGTAAGAGATAGCCTAAATAAAGAATGTATCTTTGAATCATAGGGAAATCCAGGGAATTCGAATCTATTAATTTAATTCAAACAATTCTTGACTCAACCCGCTACAAATACGATGCGACTGAAAATGTTCATGCGGCATGCCACAGAGTCGGTTATTCAGAGCGCCACATTAATAAACAATAAAAATGACTATATTATATCAAAAATGGAGTAATCCCATTTCTTTCAAACAACTTTTCTTTAATCTTTAATCTTTAGTCTTATTAGATAATACATACTACTCTACAATTGGTCTTTGATATCAATATTTAATTTCTATTTCACACCATCTGTATAGCTTAAACCTATCTGTTAAACCTATCTGTTTCAGGGCTCAGAACATGAAGCTGTCGTGTATCCTGTTTTTATTCATCGGATTGATGAATTCCCCCCCTGCTTCAGACCTTGCCAGTCCTACTATAGGCGGCGCTCGAGGTATTGAAGCACAATACATCACCATACGACGGGATAAACATATTTTGGTTTCCTCTCGGCACTAAATAACATCTCCTTCTATTATAATTTATTCTTGACTCAACGCACCATAATTAAACTTTAAAATTTTTATGCCCCAGAGTCAGTTATTCAGAACGCCCCATCTTAAACAAACAAAATAATATTCTACCCAACAGGTTTAATGAGCTCCTCAAGTCTATCTGGGTCGGCGCCAGGCTGGCTTCGCTTTCCCAGAGCCGTGCTAGACTGGCTGGCGTCAGTGAACTTGGGCGCAGTCCGGATTTGTCGGGGCGCGATTCCGTGATCCGCCAAGTCCTGAAATAACAATACTACAGCTACACTAAGTGGGCGGTTAGGGCGGGCGTAGTTGAGGGTGATAAGGGAGGGAGAGACCCCCCAAAAATCGGTCCCGGGGAGGGGGGAAAGAGGGGGGAGGGTCTCGGCGGGAGTAAAATTTTGGCAGAAATTTGAAAAAATCGGCATTTGTTGTGAAATTTTAGCGTTTAGAAAAAATTTTCGCCGAAATTGTCAAAAGCGTTTTTGGAATTAATTGGAATTTTTGGAAGGTGTGGGGGGGGTCAAAAATAAGTTGGCGCAGGGGTGTGTGGTCCCACCAAAGGAGGGGAGGGGTACCAAAAATTTTTGTTACATGCATGCGTACTACGTAGACGTTCAATACAGTTAAAGGTCACCTAATGTGAAAAGGTCAAATGCATTCGCGCACCCATTGGCAAATGCGAGCGGACCTTAATATTCTGGGGCGGAGCTACTACAGGCTGCTGCAATCTGATTGGCTGATGGCTTTGAAACAATCCCGTTTGGGCTGGAACCTTTTTCGGCCGTTAAGCCAGGTTCATACTATTTATTATCCTTAAGGACAGAGAGACAGGGACAAGGACAAATTTCGGTCAGCTGCTGTGGAAAATTATTGACAAATGCGTTTGAGCTAATAAATGTGTATATATTATACAGTCTAGAAGTGACCTCAACTATCGTTATGCAAAAAATGGCACATTTGGCTATGTAGTTTTTCTGAAATCGCTTAGGGACAAAATGATAGGGACAAGGCCGAGTATATGAACCTAGCTTTAATGTGCAACGCATCTACAGCGCAGCAGTACTCTGTCAAAAAACATTCCGTACCCATTGCGGACCATTGGCGCTTGTTATGAGCAGATATCGGTTACACTCTCAAACCAAACCAGACGCCAGCAGCAATAGCGGAAGCAACCAACAAAAGGGGGGTTCACCCTGCACATGATATGGCCTAGTGGAACAACAGTTTTCAACCCTTCCTTCAACACTGCCGCCTGGTGGGCACATGAAGGCTGCGTAAATTGTGCGTATTTTTATTTTTGACTGCGTAAATTTGAGGTCCACTGCGCAAATACGCAGTATTTTACACAAAAAAATAACCATGCCACAAATGGGTATATCTTATCTATTCTCCTCCTTATGTTTTGAATGTGGAATCGAGTATAAATTTTAAATAAAAAACAAAAAACAAAATAGTAACTAAAAAACCAAAAAAGCACCCACTTTCATCGTCCCCCATGAAAAGAGACACAAAGGAAAAAAATCTTCCACATTGGCCGCAGCGGGGGCGCAAGGCGCGCCCCCACCAACAACACAAACGCCCCGGCGGAAACCTAAAAAAAATGAATTAAAAAACTGTAAAAAAACTGTAAAATCAATGTTGGGGCACCGACGGGAAATAGATTTTGGTCAAAGGGCTACCAAAGTCCCAAAGTCTTATCCAAAAATGGATAATATAGCAACCCTATACTTCGCACTTGCCCGTTCTGTTTCATTCATACAGACAGTTGTTTATCTCCACCCCCGTCTCAATTTGGCGTAACTATCATGCCCCGGTCTCAATTCGCCGCAGCTACCCCCGCCAACCAAGCCAGCGTTACCTTGACTGGATCCTACGGTGTTGAAGTGTCCGGCGGAGAACCCCCCCGTGAAGGCGCCATGAAATCGTCTCCGTCCGGCCTCGTCCCTCACCTCGCTCTCCTCTGGCGCCTTGCTGGGCACGCGGACGCAGTCACCTGAAACCATACATGTAGTTGGGGGGATGAGGGGGGAAGACCCCCACCAAATTCGGTCCGGGGGGAGGGAGAAGGAGTCCCGCCAGGGGGAAAACAAAGTGAGTGTCCCGGCGGGAGTAAAATTTTGGCCCAAATTAGTAAAAAAAATAAATTTTAAGCAATTTTTACCAAAATTTTCGCCCAAAATTGTCAAAAACGGCGTTTTTTGGTCAAAAAAGGTAAAAATGCGTCATTTTTGGGAGGAAGAGGGTGAAAAAGAGTTGACACAGTGGAGGGGGGTCCAACCAAGGGGGGGGACCCAAAATTTTGGTGCAATTACATGCATGCCTGAAACAACACAAAGTCTAAGTCCTGTCAACAGTCCGAGCCATTCCACGGGCATACAACTATTCTGGTCGGTCCGTGGGATAAGTACAGCAGAGGTCTGACTCTTACATGTATCGGTGTCTAAAAAAATTTTTTTTTTTTGGGGGGGGGGGCGTCTCCGGCCAAGTTTTGGAGACCCTCCCCCCGAGAGCGACCAAAACACCCTAAATTTTGCAAATTTTTGTAAAATTTTTTAAAAAAAGTGCAATTTTTACTAAATTTTCCGGACCCTCCCCCCGGGGCCTCGATTTGGGGGGGTCCCCAGTCCCCACACTCCCTTTTGAGCATAGACAAGCCAACAAAACATATTTCTAGTTCATTCAAGAAGTATTATAGTTTTACGAACTAGAAAATTTCGGTTCTTCAAGAAGACTGCTTAGAGCCAACTGAGTCAGGAAACAGACATCTGCAGAAATTTAAAACTTCCTCACAAATTAAAAAATTTATTTATATACACCATTTGTTTCAACATGCGGATTTTTTTGTCTGCTGCCATTGCAGGAAGATTCCGAAAACAATTCTTTGTGTTTCGGTCAACAAAAATTTGGCAAACATTACAACTGAGATGACGAAAATACCCGACACGGTATATAATCAAGTTATTATGGTACAGTGAACATGTGAAAACTTCAAACCAGTTAATTAATTAAATAATAATTAATTAATTAAGAACCGAACCATTAATAAGCAGTGTACATACCATGAGCGATTTCCGGAAGCTCCGTGCCATAGTAGCAGAAAAACTGGGGATCTTCGTCCGCTTCAGATTCCTCACTCATCGTCTTGAAAAATAAAGTATATATCAAATAAAATATCAGCGACGTCAAGGTTGACTAAGCTTGGTGCCACTACATCGATTCCAGTTTGATTGACGTACCAAATCTTTCACTAGCATATTTTTTCTGTGGCAATGATATACATGCGAGAGGAGGGCATAGGGGATCGCCCTTCAAATTTATGGTACGGGGGGGGGTGGTGGTCAGATAGCAAACTCTGGAGGGGGGGTGGAGCAAGTTTTCCACCAATTTTCTCTTCGTGGACAATTTCTGCTAAGTGAGCCACCGATTTTGCCGTCGTGAGTTACTTTGCAAACATTGAGGCTGTCCTATGGGGGGGAGGAAAATCCGCCCCCGCATGGAAGAGTTCCAAAAATCTGGCCAAAACTGTGCAAACATGACCCTTTTTCAAAAATTTTGACGTTTTCATCGAAAATTTAAGTTATTTTTGGTCGATCGGGGGGAAGGGTAATGCCCACTTCCCACTGCAGATTTACGGTTTAAGGTAGAACATTATTTGAGCATAGTGCACATTCCCACTGCGTAGGTTTACGGTTTTCAAGGTTTAACGATGTTGAACAATTTCAACTTTTTGGTTTAAGGTTTAAGGATTCAGCCATTCAGCCAATCAGTTACGAGTTGTAGGCGCAGCTTCTGTATTCTGTATTCAGCTGCGAGCTGTTGGTAGGCGGTGTGAAATAAGATAGGCCCCCTAGAGTACTTAAAGGGATTTACGATAGCTCATCGTCGGCCCCTCAAATGGTTAGAGCGCTGGTCTGCAGATCCAGAGATGGGCGGTTCGCATCCCCCCTGGGTCATTCTGATGATGAAGCTGTCGTTCTTTCGGTAAGAACCCCCCTTCCTTTCTTGACAGCGGAGCTTCTGCATCCAGCCAATGAGTATACAACATTCAGATATCGTTAAACCTTAACTGCCAGTGGGAATGAAGGGCCCCTTCGAAATGTTTTTCACTCTTATATGTAAACGCGTTAGGCCGTCAAGCGTAAACTTATAAAGTTTGATTGAGAGGACATGGAGTTAACGACACCCTCAACTTCCCGGAGGTTCCCAAAAAACTGAACAAGTGGGTAAAATTGGCACTTTTTTGAGCTTTTAAAAAAGTAGAATGTCGCTAAAATAAGGTCTGCTTAAGCTTGCTTCATACTTGTTCCAGAAGGTTCAAGAAGCCATCCCACTATTATTGTAACAGGTGTCGGGTGTCCTACTTCAAAATCATTTTTTACTGCTACGCAAAAAAAGAATTACTAATCAGTTATTTTTTTAGCATGTGAGCTAATGTACACAGGACTCTAAATACTAGCTTTTTTTATTACTCGTTGAAGTCGAGTAATGCATACTTACTTTCAACTCAAATGACTTTATGGGCACAGATGTACATGGGGGGGCGGGGGGTGTCTCGGGGAGCAAGCGCACCCCAGATTAGTTTCCGGGACAAGCCCCCTTCATATTTGACATATCGGGACAAGCCTCTCTCCTTGGTGCTCAAAACAAGGTATATACCCGAAAACTCGAAAATCGCTGCAAAATGCTTCAAAAATGAGGAAAAAGCGAAAAATATCCGAATTTTGCAAAAAATTTGCATTTTTAGCCAAAAATTGAAAATTTAGCGTTTTTGTCAATTCAAGTCCCCGAAAGGTCGGGACAATCCCCCCCCCCCCTAAAATTTCGATAAATCCGGGACAGGCTCCCCTGCCCTAAAATTTCGAGAAATCTGGGACAAGCTTCCCCTGAAATTTCGAGAAATCCGGGAAAATCCCAGACCGAGACCCCGTGTACATGTATATGGTTATGCGTCGATCCATATTTTCAGGTTGCAGCCAATAAGATTACAGAAAAATCACACCACAATCTGACCTTATACACAATTAGTGGCGTGATTATTTTTGCGTAAATCTGCTGGCTGAACGGACATAAAGCTGTATGAGTCAACCCAGGACAGATCTCAATCACAAGCTAATGGATAATGAGACTACAGAATATATACCAATTTCGCCTTCCCTAAAACTGAATCTAATTCACTTTCTTACTAATCAACTAAAAAAATGACACTAAATCTAACCGACGCTAAAATAATAAATCCACAAACGGTGATCAACTCGCCATCAAAAAAAATCACCAAAAAAATTACATCTATCAAAAAGCCAACACATGTAGTAAAAAGCATTTATTAATAGAAATAATCACACAGGCACCATCAATATTTAAAAAATAAAATCCCTGTTGCACTTTGCACAGAATTACATAATATTTACTACACGTCATCTCTTATAAAAAATAAATTATACAGAATCAGCACTACATACTCGTGGAATGTAAAAAAAGACTACACAATCAGTCTATTCGAATATCGAACTATTACTTTTCGACTAAAATACAAAACTTCGAGACGTCTCAGGAAACTTTTTCTCCGAGTCAGCCGTATATGTTTGCACCCAGGACCAAATCTATGCTACTATTTGACTGTCACTCACAAAATGCATTCCGCTATACATAGGGGGATTGGGGTGGACACCTACTCTCAAATCCTGAGGCCGGGGGCGTAGGGTCCACAAAAATTTGTCAAAATTGGGCGGAAATAGCACTTTTTTCGAAAATTTTCCAAAATTTCGGGTATTTTTGGTCAATCAGGGAGGAGGAGGATCCCCAAAATTTGGCCGGAGTCCCCAAATTTTGACACCGTTACACGTATTTGTTCAGCATTGAAAACCTTTTGTGCATCCCCCATCTCAGGTTCATAAAGTATATAATCCCCCTCTCAGGTGCTGTAAGGTGAGCATTATAAACATGGAACTTATTGTCTAAGTTAGTTCAGAACCGCAAATGTCCTTGCGCATTTTCTGCAGAGTATCGAACAGCTGCTGTCTGTCTTGTTCCGACTCCCGCGTCCAGGCAAGGGGCAAGTGTTTGCTGACCGACTGACGATCTGCAAACAAGAAATAAAAATACATACCAAAACTAAATAAATAGAATAAATAAAAACAAAGTCAAAGATTAATATAAACACCTCAAGCCTCGAGGACTTGACCTCACAACAACGCGAAAATTTTCATTTTTGTCTAAAAACAAAAACATTTTCACAAAACTAGGATATTTTGCGCGACGTTTTCGGTTTGTGCTCATGTTACAGCGATCTAGGGCAACATATAAAATTTCGGCTACCTGGGGGCTTGTCCCCCTGGGTGAAATCTGAGAGGGCGATGGGCTTGTCCCGGATCTCTATTTTTGGGTGGAGGGGTCATGCCGCATCCCCCCCATTCTTCCTTTTTACTCCGACCCCCCTCACCTTGCACGAAAGCCCCATTGGGCAGTTGGCAGGCGGCCTCAGCCACTGCCAGCCAGGCGACCGTGTCCGCCCCCTGTTGCGCCGACCGCAGCCGATTCTTCATCTTCTCGTAAAAGGCCGGCATCGACAAACGAACGGCTGCAAATACAAATCCCTGTGGCTCCAACCAGAAAGACGATGGGTGGAATCGGCGAGGGGGGATGATCAAACCCTATAATTTTTTAATTTTTTACGTAATTCTGGGGCACTTTTTTGGCCATCAGAGGGAGGAGTGGGAGGTCGAGGGGGGGTGCCGACCCGCCTCAGGGGGGTGGTGGATTATCCGTGGATACTCCCCTACCCTACCCCCTATATGTGCATCTGTGGCTGCAACTCAAGTGCACATGATTTTAGTGTAAAGTCTGACTACAAATTGCTGAATACTGAGACAAAACGGGTGGCGTGATTTTTGTGCCTACTCGCTGTACTCTTGAGGCTTGCAGTTCGTTCTTTTCGTAATGAAATCGCGTGATTCCTTTAGTCTCCGGGTCCGAGATGTCTTGGTCAGACTTTAGTTCGGAAGTATTATCACGGAATTTTGTTTCACAATCTTTTAAAAACGGAAATTGCAGAAATGCATTTATTAACTAAGTACTTAATAGCGAAATATAAACGAGCTAGCTGTGGATTGATCTATAGTCTGACCAAAAAGTGTATGTATCGAAATAGCAGCTTAGTCGTTTGAGGTAACCCCCATAATGTATATATCATTCGAAAGCATTTTAATGGAGATTTTCATGAAATTAAATTATTTCAAAAAAATTTGAAGTTAAAAATTTTAATTCAAATTGAAAATTGTTTCACTGAATGTCGTTATGAATTCTGTGGGGTCGTTAGTGTTAAGGTATATTGTAATCGGTAGTTACTTAAGGTGGTAGTTGCGTTTTCGAGGTTTTTGTGATTTCTATGTAAACTTTGCGCCACCAGTACTCAAGTTATAAGTGACGCCTGAGCATAAATTTTTGGGACAGTATTGTAAGGGTCAAAATCCCCAGGCATGTCTCTCACTTTTTTGAAATTTCACCTGTGGACATTTTTAGAGGGTTTTAATTACAAGAAAATATCTTACATTTTCGGTGCGTTCGCTTTTCAGCTATTTTCTCAGAAAATTGGCTAGTTATTAAAAAAGTGGGCTACATGCCTGGGGATTTTAAACATGTCAACAAACTTACCAACTTTCAGCCTCAACAGGTAATCGTATGATTCAGAGCTGTGGCGCAAACTTTTTGTAAAAAAATTTTAATATTTTGGAAAGGACCTTTCTTTAGTCGCTTATACCGGAAAGAATATCACAGGTTAAATTTCAAGGCATGGCATACATTTAGGAAAGATATTGTTCTACCTAATGCAAAAGACCACTTGCGATTTGAATCTGTAAACGCTGAGCTATGGCTTTTTAAAAAAACACCTAAAAACGCAATTACCCCCTTAAGTAGATAGAAGTAATACCGGATGAGTGGGGTCCACATTGCGTGTTGACCTTTTTGTCAAACGAACCTGTGGGGCGGAAGGTGCCAGTCATTCCCATCCCAAATAAAATAGATTTTTTCCGCCTAATTACAGGAAACCTAATGTATTAGATATCATTCCATAGCCCATTCCATTCTGCGTCTAACGATATATACAACATCACTATAGCATGCACCAGTCAAAAATAATAGATTTTTTTATTTTTGATTTTTCTATTGAAAAACGTCATTTTTGGCCAGTTTTATTCGCTGTAACTCAGCAAATACTCAACCAAATCTGACAAATTTTGCATCAATAGACGCGTTGTGACCTCGCGCAGTCCGTGAAAGTAATAAAAATTCAAAATTTTATACTAATTTTTTCAATGTTTGTCAGGTTTACAGTCATTTTCAGCAATTTTTGTTCAAGATTAGTCAAAATAATTGTTACCACAATAAAGCTCAGTTCTTTAGCTTTCATTTGATACCAAAAACATCTGCTTTTGAACGGATTGAGCAAAAGTTATGCAGCAAAAAGATATAGCTGTTTTCATTACTTATCAAAAATCAGTGCTTGATGAGCATGTCATGTGCATGCGTTCAAACATTCTACACGCTGATATGCGTGTATAAATTTTTGTGGGCGCACCCATATACTGTGAATAATGATTTATTTTTTGCATAACTTTGCTCAATCCAATCAAAAGCACATATTTTTGGTATCAAATGAAAGCTAAAGAACTGAACTTTATTGTGGTAACAATTATTTTAACTAATCTTGAACAAAAATTGCTGAAAAATTACTGTAAACCTGACAAACATTGAAAAAATTAGTATCAAATTTTGAAATTTTATTACTTTCACGGACTGCGCGAGGTCACTACGCGTCTATTGATGCAAAATTTGTCTGATTTGGTTGAGTATTTGCTGAGTTACAGCGAATAAAACGGGCCAGAAATGACGTTTTTCAATAGAAAAATCAAAACTAAAAAATCGATAATTTTTGACAGGTGCATGCTATAGCTATATCGTTCGTTAGACGCAGAATAGAATGGGCTATCGAATGATATCTAATACATTAGGTTTCCTGTAAATAGGCGGAAAAAAATCTATTTTATTTGAATTAAAATTTTTAACTTCAAATTTTTTGAAATTTGAAATAATTTAATTTCATGCAAATCTCCATTAAAAATGATTTCGAATGATATAAACATTATGGGGGTTACCTCAAACGACTAAGCTGCTATGAAGCAATGAAGTTCGATACATAAACTTTTTGGTCAGACTTTAGGATCATAGTTCGGAAAAAACAGCCCGGAGCCGAAACCTGACTCACACTGGCTTACGCCAAAATAGAATAGATCGAGAATAGAATAACTAAAGAATAGCTGATCTCATTCAACCCTAAAGACGTATTCATTAGATTTGTTTTCACTGTTTCCGTAATAATGGGTACCGTCATCAACTAATCACCAAACATTAAATATATTTTTAAATATAGTAAGTTGGTGAACAACACACGAGAATAGCAAGAGAATAGAAATAGCTCGAGAATAAAGTTGGTGCAAACGACTGTAGTCTGAGTGTCACCATTAATGCGATCCATTACCCCGAAGTGTCCGCCAGCCAGGGTGAAAGGAAAAAAAGTGGACATCTGGATATTTCTGGGGCCAACACCTCCCATCAAAATCACCTATTAACCCAAAAAATTAATTGCTGCAAAATAAATAATATTATACCTTCAAAAAAAATTATATTTCTACCAAATACCAGCCAATCCTTTGTCTATAATAGATATTAACATTTTACACCAATTTAGGACAAGACTGATTTATTTTACCATCAAGCAATCCGTATGTTTTATTGTTGCATTATTCTTCGTTCAGTTACGTATAGACGTGTGACGTGTAGGAGCATGTTACGATATATGTATACATGTTTTCAAAAATATACCGTTAGAAAATGGAACAATGTGTTAATAATTGTTTTAAGTAGGGGTAAGCTCCGTAGCTATTGTTTTTTTAATATTGTTATTTTGTCAGGACAACAGGACAAACATAAATGACGAAAAATAACAAAAGGACATTTCCAAAAGACAAAAGGACGGAATTAAAAGGACGTTTTCATAAACGCAAAAGAACAATTGAAAAGGAAAAGTACAAAAGCGTGTTTTCAAAAGGACATCCGAACAGAAGGAAAAGAACAAAAGGACGACCAAAAGGGCAAAAGGACGGCCAGAAGTAGGAGTATGAACCGAGCTACCCAACTCGTATTTACCAAAACTGTAGCCAAAGCAAGTGTAATATTGTTTCAAAAAAGTTCAAGCTGGAACTTTTTAAAAAAATGGTAATATTAAAAAAAGGGTTACCTCGGAACGGCATTTCTGCTACTTTACGTTCCCATCCGAATCTGTTATAAAAAATTAAGTAAGCTAATGACTGATCATGTATGTAGCTACTAGCTAAGTGCCATCATATTGTACGTGGTATACAGTATACTAATTGTCGGCGGTCTATGTGCAATTTTTTTAAATTTTTTGTGAACTTTCGTTGAAATATTTTGCACATCATGCAGACGATTCTGAAAAAACTTCTGACCTAATTTTTCTCAATCATGCAATTTGTTTCACTATTTTTTAGAATCATTTTCAACAATTCATTACATACATTTTTTAACAAATTTTTTCAAAAAGTTGCGGGCTTAGTTATCGCAGGCAGTAAAGCTGCATGACTGTATCTTTATAAAGCTATGATGTTGATTGCAATCTTTTCAAATTACTTCGCAAAAAATAAATTACTTCGCAAAAAATAAGAAGATACAAAAATCTAGGTACATAAGAAATGGTAAGTTAATGCATTGTATTGGATGGGTTCGTACTGTCCTAAAGCATCGCAATAGACGTTAGGTTGCTAAACGCTCAAAATAAGCAGATTAAACTTTACACTGACAAACATTGAATTAGCTTATCTTTTACTTATCTTTCAAAACATACATAATGTGGTAATGTACTGTTTACTCTTGATAACATAGATGTTTATATTTTGCTTTTATATGTAATATGTACTCTTGACGGAACATAATATAAGTTATTCAGTAATCAACAGAAGCAAGATATCAACATTGATAGCTAATGTTATCAGGTTGTTTATTAAGCTGTCTGATAGGTTATCGTAAAATTCACTGAATAAAATTATCGGAAATCAGAACGTTAGCGAACGTATAAACCCAGGGGGGGGGGGCTGTACACAAATTGTTGGGATGTTTTATCAGTCTATTTGAGGGTGTCCAGTTTGTAACCGAAAAATTAATAAATAATAACTAAAGTTTGACCGGAAAATGTTGAACCTTGTGAAAAACAGGGTGCAATAGTAATTTTGTTATGCAATAGTATTATTTTCTTCTTAGACTTTTTTGTAACGCTTTTTTTGTAACTTAATTTTAAACTCGGTAGTAAAATCCCTGTGAATTTTGTGGTTTTCTGTACAAATAAAATATCAAATTCTTAGGGACAAACGGCCATTCATTAAGGACAAGTTATGCAGGATCACAATTGCACATCATACTAAATTTAGACTAATATAAAATTACATTCTAAACCAAAACTTTCATCAAAGTTATATAAATATATAGTTTTTTGCGACTGCTTTTTCACGGAATCCGGAAAAAACAAAACTATCACCTACTTTATTTATGTATTTTTAAGAATTTTAAAATTGTCACCGGTAATTGCTTATCTCGTAAAAACCGGAGACGACGTCTCAGCTTTTATCAGGCGCAGTCTACATTTTTTAAAATTTAAATTTAATTCAATTTTTATGTGGGTTTATTTATTAACGGAGGCATTGGATTCAAATTTTTAGATTTGAATTTAATTTTTTTAGTCACTATTTACAGTAGTTTTTTTAACTTATTACTGCATAGAAGTTATATCATTTATCTAAACCTTTTATGATTAAAAAAATATTTTACCAATAAAATTCAATAGTTTTTAAAATATTGAAATTTGGTCTCGTTTACGATTGGGTTTAGCCCACATTTTCACGAAAAAAGTTTTGCATTTCAGCTAAAATACTGACTTTGTGTTGTATCGAAATTTTCAAATGCGCATAACAGCATATATCTGCAAATTAGACAATCAGTAATATCCCCCAAATAACAAAGTTAGTTGCATTCCACAATACGACCGGCGGAAACGTAGTCCAACCTCAACCTCAGCATCGCCAACCCTCGCGCCAAATTGTCAATCAGAATATTGAGAGAGGTTTTGTATGATTCCGTGCATTGTGTCCTATACCACCTTCCCCGCAGAATCCCTGGTTTTCATCCTTAGTAATCATGTTTTCATTTTTGTAGTTTTTCAGAATAATTTCTGCATAACATATTGTTAACCCTAGACGAGCTGATTTAAAATTGGACACAGATTTGAAAAAATTGTTTCTTTATAAGAAAAGTATGAATAGGCGATTACTTTTGCCTTGTTTTTCCGACACAAATTAAATTAGCTTGTACTAATTTTTGTCATTTGAGAGCGCAATTAGAACTATATAGTTCATGTTGAAATAAGTCAACTGCTTAGTTTTAGTTTTAAATAACCTATCGCCGCCCCCATTCTAATGAATTCAACATGAACGTTGACATTTAGTTTAATTCGGCTGTCTAGAAATGAATTTATGAATGTATTCAAGCTAAATTTAGCTTATTTAGTCCGCAAAGAAATAGGCGCTGAGACAAAACAATTGGCATAAATATAGCAACTAGTTACTACCATACTTTTAATAAATAAGTATTTTTTTCCAAATCTGTGTCCAATTTCAAATCTGTGTTTTGTCTCAGGGGTTCAACAATAGTTGGTCAGACCTTATGCAGAAAATTATCTGGAAAATCACGTAAAAAAAACGGCAACACTTACTGTAAACCCGAATTTTGAGGTAATCGTGAGTTGTCTTGAGTTAGCCACATATGCATTCTAAATCTTCTTTCAATTTCTTTTTGACAGCAAAACACATTTGGCGCAGACAAGGCGCACTTACGGACAAAAAGACACGCTTACGGACAGGTATGAACAAGGCTTAGGACAAAATAACGTCTAACCACAGCCGGTTATGTAATAAAAGTTTGTGTAAACTAAACTAAACTTTGTTATCGGCATTTTATACTGTTCTTATCTGATGTAATGTGCGCATGAAATTTCGAGACAACACACGAAGTGTAATTTACAAAAATGCAAAACTTGTTTCGTGAAAATGTGGGCTAAACCTAACAAAGGGGTGACCAAATTTCAATATTAAAAACTATTGAATTTTATTGGTAAAATATTTTTTTAATCATAAAAGGTTTAGATAAATGATATAACTTCTATGCAGTAATAAGTTAAAAAAACTACTGTAAATAGTGACTAAAAAAATTAAATTCAAATCTAAAAATTTGAATCCAATGCCTCCGTTAATAAATAAACCCACATAAAAATTGAATTAAATTTAAATTTTAAAAAATGTAGACTGCGCCTGATAAAAGCTGAGACGTCGTCTCCGGTTTTTACGAGATAAGCAATTACCGGTGACAATTTTAAAATTCTTAAAAATACATAAATAAAGTAGGTGATAGTTTTGTTTTTTCCGGATTCCGTGAAAAAGCAGTCGCAAAAAACTATATATTTATAGAACTTTGATGAAAGTTTTGGTTTAGAATGTAATTTTATATTAGTCTAAATTTAGTATGATGTGCAATTGTGATCCTGCATAACTTGTCCTTAATGAATGGCCGTTTGTCCCTAAGAATTTGATATTTTATTTGTACAGAAAACCACAAAAGTCACAGGGATTTTACTACCGAGTTTAAAATTGAGTTACAAAAAAAAGCGTTACAAAAAAGTCTATGAAGAAAATAATACTATTGCATAACAAAACTGCACCCTGTTTTTCACAAGGTTCAACATTTTCCGGTCAAACTTTAGTTATTATTTATTAATTTTTTGGTTACAAACTGGACACCCTCAAATAGACTGATAAAACATCCCAACAATTTGTGTACAGCCCCCCCCCCCCCTGGGTTTATACGTTCGCTAACGTTCTGATTTCCGGTAATTTTATTCAGTGAATTTCACGATAACCTATCAGACAGCTTCATAAATAACCTGATAACATTACCTATCAATGTTGGTATTACTGAATAACTTATGTTCCGTCAAGAGTACATATTACATATAAAAGCAAAATATAAACATCTATGTTATCAAGAGTAAACAGTACATTACCACATTATGTATGTTTTGAAAGATAAGTAAAAGATAAGCTAATTCAATGTTTGTCAGTGTAAAGTTTAATCTGCTTATTTTGAGCGTTTAGCAACCTAACGTCTATTGCGATGCTTACGAAGTACGAACCCATCCAATACAATGCATTAACTTACCATTTCTTACGTACCTAGATTTTTGTATCTTCTTATTTTTTGCGAAGTAATTTATTTTTTGCGAAGTAATTTGAAAAATTGCAATCAACATCATAGCTTTATAAAGATACAGTCATGCATGCAGCTTTACTGCCTGCGATAACTAACCCCGCAACTTTCTGAAAAAATTTGTTAAAAAATGTATGTAATAAAATGTTGAAAATGATTCTAAAAAATAGTGAGACAAATTGCATGATTGGGAAAAATTAGGTCAGAAGTTTTTTCAGAATCGTCTGCATGATGTGCAAAATATTTCAACGAAAGTTCACAAAAAAATTTAAAAAAATTGCACAGAGACCGCCTACATACGTATACTGTATACCACAAGTACAATATGATGGCACTTAGCTAGTAGCTACATACATGATCAGTCATTAGCTTCCTTAATTTTTTATAACAGATTCGGATGGGAACGTAAAGTAGCAGAAATGCCGTTCCGAGGTAACCCTTTTTTAATATTACCATTTTTTTAAAAAGCTCCAGCTTGAACTTTTTTTAAACAATATTACACTTACTTTGGCTACAGTTTTGGTAAATACAAGTTGGGTAGCTCGGTTCATCTCGTACTTCTGACCGTCCTTTGCCCTTTTGGTCGTCCTTTTGTTCTTTTCCTTCTGTTCGGATGTCCTTTTGAAAACACGCTTTTATTACTTTTTCCTTCATTTGATTCTTTTGCGTTTATGAAAACGTCCTTTTAATTCCGTCCTTTTGTCTTTTGAAATGTCCTTTTCGTCTTATGTTCTGTGGTCATTATGTTTGTCTCTGTCGTTCTGACAAAATAACAATTATTTAAAAAAACAAATAGGACGCAAGCTACCCTATGAAAACAATTATTTAGACATTGTTCCATTTTCTAACGGTAATATTTTCTGAAAACATGTATACATATTGTAGCATAACTCTGACATGTTACACAACCATGCGGAATTAAATTGAAAGTTAAAGCTTCTCTGAGTAGACTTCACCGTGAATTAGACCAAATTTGCATAAATTGAAGTAGTTGTCATGAAGTTAGTTTGGGAAAAAGTCCACTTAAATTTTGTATCATTCATAACTCTACCAAATTAGCTTAATTTACGCATTTTTCGGCTATTGCTAACGACGTTAAGCGTTTCTGCGTAGGCGATAC
>JASANF010018017.1:0-44626 GCA_030248245.1 Trissonchulus sp. WLG1_4
GTTATACGGTTGTATTGTAGAATTTTTATGATTCTTATTGAATATTAGTAGTTAATGTCTATATAATAATAATAATAATAATACAATGTTAAGTTGGAATACGCCATTACTCATTTGTACTTTTCAAGAAAAATGTGTATATACAAAACAAAAATAGATTGCGCGTGGAGAAACTTAAATGAAATAGAAGAAAAAGGATATCTTTAGTGCCTGTAAATGGTGGTAAGTAAAGGTGTAGTGTTATTAGTTTATTAATGAAAATTTCCAATGAAAAAATTTTTTGTAGACGAAATATAATTATTGGGGGGTTTTTATTCTTACGTTAAAATATAGGTAAAATTCTAAGATATGCAGTATATTATACGATGTTCTACTATTATAGGTGTTAGTGTTAGTAGTATAGTATAGTGCGGCTTAAGTTACTGAGTTAGTTGGTGCATCGCGGTATCTCCAGACCATCATTGGTGCAGGCGACTCATCAGTGGATCTGCGACCAATAATTTGCTTTTGAGGGATTAAAATTATTTTGGATAAAAAACAAAACAATAAAATAGGGTGAAAAGGTTTAAAAAAAGGTTTCGTCGCTCCCGCCTATATCTAGGTGTCAATGTAATTAGTAAAAACAAGCGCTAACCAACTCTTTTGTGGCTATTACATTAAATTTTTTGTGTAATTCAAATTTTTTAGCAGTGTTTAACGTATAAGTTTTCAATTTTCTTTTACTATATCCTTTATTGGTCAACTTTGGTATAAGTGTTTTGACACGTGTAATGAAATCAACGAGGTTAGTGGATAGGCATGCAAATCGCTTGATTTCATTGACGTACGTGTTGTATCCACAGTTATCTGAAATGTTACCAAGAGATTTGGCAGAGAAATAGTATTGAGTTGGAAAGCGTCTCGTTTGTCATACACTTTAGAAGAAAATTTATTATTTTTAATTTCGATAGTCATGTCCAGAACATCAGCATTTTTATCTGATGTGTTAACCTTATTGAGTGTTAGAGTCTGGGTAAATTTCTTTGTGAATATCTTCGAAAAGGTTTTTGTCATTCAGTAAAGTAATATCGTCAATATATCGGTATACATTTTGTAGTAATTTTCTTTTACCCCATTCTTTGTTTTTAATCAAGTGTTTGACGTATTTGAATTCATAGGCGAAAAGTACTAAATTAGCTATAAATGGTCCAACATTGGTTCCCTTTGGTATACCGATACATTGTCTAAGTAGTTTGTTACCACACGAAAAATAACCGTTTCGTACAACCCATTTTGTTAATTCTAGCATCTTATCCGCATTAATTTCTACTCCTTTTGTCTGGTTTTTATACCAGTTGGCTGACGATTGATGTAATGACATTCTATTATTACCATTGAATGCCATTGGAAGGATATATTCGATGTTTTCAAATATATGCTCATGTACTAAGTTCGTATATAATTGTCCAAAATCAAATGTGTTAACTGAAGTAGCTGAGGTGGTCTTATTGATATGCTTTAAACTTTCAGAGATTTTGTTATTGCTGTTTATTATCCAGTAAGGGTCAATATTCCAGTAGTTTTTTATACAATATTTGCAATAGTTTTCAATTCTTTTTTGAATTAATTTGTACCCGTTAGATATGGCAATTGATATAGGTTTGGTGCATGCCTTAGTGCTAGAAATTATAGTTCTGAAACCGACTGGATTTTTATAAAATTTAGGTATTATTTGAATGAAAGCAAGGTTTCTATTATCCGTATCTACGTCAAAGCCAAGTAATCTAGATTCGTCCGCAAGGGTACATATTAATTCATTGGTAGTTATATTAGATATCATTTCATATGTATTAGTGTTACTAGTAATGCCAACTTCTTGTAAGATGCGTTCTATATAAAACTTCTTACATATGATTGCAAAATTTTGTGCTGCTTTGTCCAGTACAGTGAAGACGAATTTGTTTTTTTAAAACATCTATAATGTTTTTTAGTTCCATAAGGTCAAAAGTAACTGTGGTTGTTTGGTTAACTTTAAAGTTGTAGTTTTCAATTTCTGAGAAAATAGCAGTTTTCCATTCCATAAATTCGACATATTGGCTGTCAAATTTTTTGCACAAATTTTCAATATATTTAGAAATTCCAGTTTTAAAGGCATCTATTGCAGCTTTTAAGTTATTTTTTCTTGGTATGCGGAATTTTGTACCTTTTTCCAGGGGTGCTTGAATTTTGAGATTATTAACTACCGCCATGTTTCCCGTAATGATATGTCCATAGTGATTGTCTTTGTAGATTGAATCATTACATTCACAGGTAGAGTTTGATTGCATCCATTGGTCAACATTTAAGTTTTGTATTGTTTCACGATAATTAAAGAAAAGAGAACCGATAGTGCTAACGTATGAAAAAAATAATCATTGGATTATTATATTCTGTTGGGATAGAAGATGGCCAGGTTTCAATTACCTTTTTGGATCATATTAATTTCTTGAATTCAAATAGTATTTTGGGTCTATTACATCTTGTGTTCTTATCCTCTGTTGTATTCTTATTTTCTAGTTTGTATTGGCATAGGTCGTGTACGATTTGTAGAGGGTGTGGCAAGTTATATTGCACTAATTCGTTCAGGAGAAGTGATAACGACGTTTTATTAAGTTTGAAAATTTCTTGCACGATTTTCTGTCTGAAAGATTTTGGGTTATCTGTATATAACTTCAAAATATCTTCGATGTAGTGGTTAGCGTCTATACCAATTTTCTTGAGATAGTGTGGTTTGCGTGTTCCGCGTTTGTGGCTGTATCTCTCGTTTCTAGAAAAGCTATTATATACCGATAGATTTGGATTCTCTCCTCTAGTTCTGTCATTCAAACCGTAGGATGATTTTGTTTTTAGTTTCTTAATCCAGTAGTCTTCTCGTTCCAGTCGTCGAGATTTTGAAATACCTGTATGTAGAGTTCCTTCGCGGGCCGGTGGCGGGCCGCGGGCCGCGGGCCGGGCCGGTTTTTTGAGGGGTCGGCCCGGCCCGGCCCGGCCCGCCAAAATTTTCGGCCCGCGGCCCGCCACCGGCCCGGCGGGCCGGTGGTGGGCCGGGCAGCGGGCCTGGCAGGGCCGGTGGTGGGCTGGGCCGCGGGCCGCGGGCCGACCAGTAATAAAATTGGAAATTTCACGAAATTGCACGAAAAACGGTCAAAAAGGCTAAAAATTGCATAAATAGTCTAACATTATCTAACAAAATGGCTTTTCCCTGAGCCTACCTATGTACTTTTGAATTGAATTTTCAAGAAATTTCTAAATTTGCAATGTTAACACATGTATGACCACACATGTAGTTGAGTTGGAATGGGGGGTGGAGACCCATCTCCAAAATTTGGTGCCAGAGGAGAGAGGGGGGTCCCACCAAGGGTAAAACACAGGGGAGAAGGTTCCGTCGTGAGCAAACTTCCACCCAAAATTGAAAAATCGGCATTTGTTGTTGGCACTTGAATAAAAAGTAAAATTTCACCAGTTTTCTCAGTTTTGCAACAAGGGGGGTAAATAAATATATACTCTGCCGCATTGTCATATGAGTGTTTATGTGTTTGAATTAGCTTATAGTCGTGTTTTTCGAAAGTTTTGGCTTTTTTGAAAAAATTTGGCATTTTTTACACTTGGCCCGGCCCGCGGCCCGGCCCACCACCAGCCCGCCGGGCCGGTGGTGGGCCGCGGGCTGCGGCCCGGCCCGGCCCGCGAGCACAGAGGTCGGCCCGGCCCGGGCCCGGCCCGCAAAATTTCCTTAAGGAAGGAACTCTACCTGTATGTATCTGTAGAGTATTAATACTTTATAATCTATACACCTGACCCTAAGTCCTGAGTGCTAGTAAGCGTCAAAAATATTTTTCCTAATTATTCGCGCGAATAGGGTGCAGAAAGCACTAACGTGTCGGGCGACGGCAGGGGCGTAGCCAGCATACATGGGCGTGGGGGGTTGGGAGCCCCCCCAGAAGGCATCTTCACCCCCCCAGAAGGCATCTTCACCCCCCCAGAAGGCATCTTCACCCCCCCCCAGACAGGTGCATCACCCCCCCAGAATGCTTTGAAGGTACCTCGCGAAGCAAAAATCGGTGGCTCACGAAGCGAAATTGGTGGCTCACGAAGCAAAAATGGTCAGAAAAGTTGCTCCGCACCCCCCCCCCCCGGTGGCTCACCCCCCCCCCAGAATTCGGTAGCTGCCCACGTATGGTAGCCAGGATTTTGCAACGGGGGGGTCGCACCTTGTCAACTTTTTTTTGCTTACTCAGTGATAACAATTTTGAAGTTAAAGTGAAGTTTTTCGCGATTTGAGTACTCACACGCGCATGGTAAACGCAAAACCATTGACCCATAGGTTGCAGGGGTCTGGGGCGGCAGCCCCCAGAAAAAAGCTGGAGATTTTTTTAATAGGCCGAATTTGGCCCACCGACTACGTAACAGAAAGGAAAATTTAAACAAAAGATGGGATCGTCTGACGTCACATCAGACAGTGTATATATTACACAAGTAAGTGCAGCATAATCTACTCCTATGGCTTTGCATAATGGCATAATGTGGCATAATGCATAGGCTTTGATGAAATATAATAACAAGGTATAATAAACCACAGAACAGCAGGGGTCTGGGGGCGGCACCCCCCATGAAAATTTTTTTTATTTTTAGGCCAAATTTGGTCAATTGGAGATGTATATATCAGAATTTTTTTAGGTCGGACGTTTACAAACACGTGATACTAAACCCCAAAGTTGCAGGCGTTTGGGGTTGGCAGAATAGAATTTTTTTCTGACAGAAAAATTAAAACAATTAAAGATGGTATATACCGTCACACCAGACAGTGTGTTGCACTAGCAAATGTAGCATTATGTACTAGTGTATACATGCATAGGCTTTGACGAAAGATAATAACAAGGAATAATAAACCAGATAGGCGCAGGTGTCTGGGGGCGGCAGCCCCCAGAAAAAAATTGGGGGGAAATTTTTGATTTTTAGGCCAAATTTGGTCAGTTGGAGAATTTACAGGATTTCATATTAAAAATTTTATGTTACTAGATCTTCGTTTTATCACAGCCAGTAAGCTTTATATTTATTTTCCAAATAAGAAACTAGCTGTGGATATTTGTAGTATGACAAAAACGTATCGAAATCACACAAAAAAGTTGAAAGCTTTTTGCGAGTTGTTGGGCTTGAAGAAAAAAAACATTTGAAAAATTGGTTGGATGAGCCAGTACCTACACAGCAGACATATAAATTGTCAAAATCGAATGAATAACACTTATAAATGTATGCTGGTTTCAATATTATTTATTTAATTACGCAGTTTAGTAAAAAAACTCATGTTCATGAATTTAACAAAGTTTGACTAATTTTATAGTGCATTACTCCTGTCTGTGCATGGCTCAAAGCGTGAAGCTAGCAGACACTTTGGCCCGTATTCACATACTAACACTAAAGGCCGATTCACACGGTGCGTTTTTGCCGCTGCGATTTTGACGCAAAACGCAAGCCTCAGGGTGTCGCAAGCGAAACGCACCGTCTGAACAAGCTTTGCGGCCTTAGTGCGTCTCGCAGGTCAGTTTCCTGCGTCTTTACTGTTTCGAAAAAATGACAAAGTGGTCCGCGAAATTTATTTATGCCAACACGTCCGCAGCATCAAAACGCAATGAAATCGCAGGTCGAATAGCAGTCTGGCGTTTAAAACGCTGCGGCAAAATCAAGACGCAGGCATTCCGCACTAAAAACGCTGCGTCTGTTCAGACATTGCGTTTTGCGTGCGGCAAGCTGCGTTTTGCCGCAGCGACAAAAACGCTGCGGCAAAATCGCAGTAAAATCGCAGCGTGTGAATCGGCCTTAACACTTAAAGTCAGTGTAAACACTAACTTTAAGTGCTTCGTAGCACTAAATTTAGTACTACGAAGCACTTAAAGTTAGTGTTTACACTAACTTTAAGTGTTAGTGTTAGTATGTGAATACGGGCCTTTTCCATGAATTTGTACTCGTAGTACAAATTAGTACAAAATGTGGTACTTGTGGTACAAAATAGTACAAATTCTGAACTGTCAGAAAAATCATATTTCAGAATTTGTACCGACAAAGTGTCTCCCAACTTCACACACATCATAATTTCCGACGATTGGCCCTACACAGGAAAAAATCTGATTACAAAAAAGTTATAAAAAAGTTACAAAAATATTACAAAACGGGTTTTGTAATTTTTTTGTCACTTTTTTTGTAATTTTTTTGTAACTTTTTTGTAATTTTTTGTCATTTTTTTGTAATTTTTTTGTAATTTTTAAAAATTTTATTTTTTTGCTTCAAAGTTGGCAAAAACAGATTTCAAGACATAAAAAAAGGTATCCCGGCCTTGAAATAGCTGTATTTTTAATTTTTTTTGCTTTTCAACGTTTTGTAATTTTTTTGTAACTTTTTTGTCATTTTTTTGTAATTTTTTTGTAACTTTTTTGTCATTTTTTTGTAATACAGTGGCGTACCCAGGGGGGGGGGGGGGGGGATGGGGGCATCAGCCCCCCCTTCGCGATTTTAGCCCCCCCCTTCGCGATTTCAGCCCCCCCCTTTTTTCACTTTTTTCCTGTGGTCTTCTTTGGTTTTATGACACCGCTGAAAAAAATTTTCCGGCACGTTCTCAATTGACTAAAATTACACTGAAATTTCAAAAATTTTCCAAAATTTTCTTTCGAGGGGATCTCGCCCCTAATTCATTACTGCTCTATTGTCTATACATGACTTATATCTGCTATGGTGCATTAATAATGAGTAATGCTGACAACTATTATTGGTATTATATATTTTGTGTGGCTTTTAATTAAAAACCGTGTGGTGGGTGGAGTGGAGGACGAACGTCTAAGGACAGCCCTTGTCACCCATGGTTTTTCTTAAATTTTTTCCTGTATACAACGTATTTTTCAGGTTTGCTAGTCCCCCCATGGGCCGATTTTTCGTGCTTTTTTTATCTAAATAGGTTAAAAGTTTGAAATATTTGACATAACAAAATCTGACTCTGAACAGACCGCTGCTACAACTATGATTTCACGACAAGTGTTGCTTAGCATTGGTTTTTCTATGCAATTATTATTTCAAAATTCTAAAAATACTCCAGCTTCTGGGGGCGGGGCTGCCAAACCCAGACCCCTGCAACCACTCTTTTTTTACTACCAGTGTTGCTTAGAATTGGTTTTTCAATGCAAATTTTATTTCAAAATTCTAAAAAAGCTTTAGCTTCTGGGGGCTGCCGCCGCCCCCAGACCCCTGCAACCACTATTTTTTTACTACCAGTGTTGCTTAGAATTGCTTTTTCAATGCAAATTTTATTTCAAAATTCTAAAAAAGCTTTAGCTTCTGGGGGCTGCCGCCCCCAGACCCCTGCAACCACTATGATTTCACAACAACTGTTGCTTAGAAATGGTTTTTCAATGCAAAATTTATTTCAAAATTCTAAAAAAGCTCCAGCTTCTGGGGGCTGCCGCCCCCAGACCCCTGCAACCACTATGTTGCGTAAATAAAACTTTTTTGCAATATCAATGAAATCAGTAGAAAAATTTTAAAAAGCTGAACTTTCTGCAGACTGCCGCGGACTGCGTGTGCGTTTTCACCCCCCCCCCCGGTCGTCGACCATCAGTTCAGCCCCCCCTTCGTGAAATCCTGGGTACGCTACTGTTTTTGTAACTTTTTTGTAATTGTTTTGTAATTTTTAGAAATTTCATTTTTTTGCTTTAAATTTGGCAAAAATACATTTCAAGACATAAAAAGCATCCTGACTTTGAAATAACTGTATTTTTAATTTTTTTCGATTTTTCGAAAAATATGGCATGCTTTTCAACGTTTTGTAATTTTTTTGTAACTTTTTTGTTTTTTGTAATCTCATTGTTTTGCTTAAAATTTGGCAAAAACACATATAGACATAGAAATTGTGTCTTGACTCTGTAATTGCATTTTAACTTTTTACTATTTTTTGAAACATTTTCTTTTCAGCGTTCTGTATTTTTTCGTCATTTTTCTGTGATTCTGTCATTAATTTTGGTATCATTGAAGTTTTTTTGCAGCTTACATCAACGGTAAAGATGATGCCAAATCGTACTGGTGTTGAAGACGATAGGGATGTCATCCTTTGGATTCAACAAGATTCATGATCCCGTTATAAATTAAATATGTATGTACATATATATTTAATATGCACATTTTCAGAATATGTGCAGATTTCTTCATATTGTTATCATATGTTTTCAAATATATCAGAGGCGGATCCAGGAATTTTTTCCGGGGGGGGGGGGGGGGCGACCCCGTCTCTACCATTACAAATACAGTAGAACACAAATGCATAGTTGCGGGAGTCTGGGGGCGGCTAGACACCTTTACTGTTTTTGACCCTGGGATACCCTCTAAAATCTGCAACTTCTATCAAGGCAAGGCACACAGTTGCGGGGGTCTGGCGGCGGAAGTCTTCGGTCAACTGGAGACGTATCAGACATTTTTTCCGACAAAATTTAAAACAACGGATGGGAACGTTACATCAGACAGTGCATTACACATGTAAATGTAGGCATGTAGCATAATATACACGTGTAGACATGAAATTGCAGCACAATGCACTTTGATGAATAGGCTTTGATGAAAAATAATAACAAGGAATAGTAAGCCACAAAGTCGCAGGGGTCTGGGGGCTGCAGCCCCCAGAAAAAAATTTGGGGTAATTTTTTATTTTTAGACCAAATTTGCTCAATTGCAGACGTATCAGAAAATTTTTCCGGCCGGACCATAAAAACCAAAGGGGGGACCTTTGTGTAAAAAATCAGTGGGAAAAAATTTCGGGGGGGGGGATTCTTCCCCCTGGGTGCGCCCTTGATATGGAGCGTAATGTACTCTTGTATAGCAGGTGGGGAAAAAACCCACCCCATTTTTGGGGCCCCCAGTCGTTGGACGGGCTCCAGTAAGCATGACACAGAAACCCGTCTGTGTATAGCTAGAAAAAAAACCCGTCTGTAACGCCAGTATTCAGAGCCTTCCGCTCCCCCAGCGTATATATGTATGTATATATTTTTTAGTAAATCTGGGTTATCTTTTTATATGAATTTATTGGTCAATTTGTAGATATATTGATCGTAAATTTTCGAAATAGTCAAGTGGGAATAACTTACAAAAAAGTTACAAAAAATTACAAAAAAGTCACAAAAAAGTTACAAAAAAATTACAAAAAAGTTACAAAAACATTTTTGTATTTCTTATCAAAAACTGGTTTTTTTATGTAGAATTCGGCCAGTTTGTAGATATACTGATCGTTAAAATTCAAAATCGTCAGCTGGGAAAAAACTTACAAAAAAGTTACAAAAAAGTTATATACAAAAAAATTGCAAAAAAGTTACAAAAAATTTTGTATATGTTTTCAACTGCAAATTACAAAAAGTTAAAAAAATTACAAACTTGCACTCGAATTACAAAAAAATTACATAAAAGTTACAAAAAAAATTACAAAATTATTACAAAAAATGACAAAAAAGTTACAAAAAAATTACAAACTTGCACAGTGAAATTACAAAAATGTGACATAAAAATTACAAATTTATTACATATTGTTTGTAATAAGTTTGTAATTTTTTTGTAATATTTTTGTAATCAGATTTTTTCCTGTGCTAATATGTCGAAAAACAATAAGTATATAATTTTCGACAAAAATTGAATTTTTTTGAAAAGGTATATATAAATCAACGTTTTTTCGCTTGGAAAGTGCTAAGAATAAACTCAGCGCATGCAAAAACCTATAAAATCGTGTTTTCACGGCGAAAAATATCAGTTTGAATCAGGGTTTTCTATTTCAAAACGGCCAATGCTCAATTTGTGCTCATTTTTAAATTTCGATGCTCATTTTTAAGTTCGAATGCTCAAAATATTTTAAACGTTTTTTTGCACTGTTGCATTGCTAAAATGACAGGTATATATATATATGTAACCGTTACAAGTCGAAGTATTTAGTAAAGACAACACAATCGCAGGAAGAAAGTGTTGAATGTTTTTAACATGTTTTTAACATATTATTTTAACATGTTATTAACATGGTTTTAACATCTTTTAACATGTTTTTTGAATAGTGTTAAAAACATGTTAAAAAAAGTTTAACATCATTTTAACATGTTTTTCGCATCAAATTCACTCAAAATTAAGATGATTTTAACATATATATGTTAAAAACATGCTAAAAGTATGCTAAAAAGTTTAGCATGATTTTAACATGTTTTTCGCATCTTTTTCGCATATTCTAAAAAGATACGAAAAAGATGTTAAATCTATGCTAAAAGTTTTAGCATAAATTTAACATGTTTTTAACACATGTTAAAAATATGTTAAATTCGTGCAAATTTATATAATGCGAAAAACGTGTTAAATTGATGTTAAAATTTTTTAACATGTTTTTAACACTATTCAAAAAACATGTTAAAAGATGTTAAAACCATGTTAATAACATGTTAAAATATGTTAAAAACATGTTAAAAGCATGTTAATCGAAAGTGCAAAAAACATGTTAAAAACATTCAAACACATTCTTCCTGTGAATGTAGAACTGAGGAATTCTGTGGGGCGAGTGTTCAGTGGCGTACCCAGAAAAAAATTTCGGAAGGGAGTGACTTTTCGTTTTTTGGTATTGGATTAAATTGCCCTTTTTGGCAATTTTAACACTTATAAAACGCTTTACAAACGCAAGATTATTAAACCACAACGCTGCAGGGGTCTGGGGGCGGTAGCGACCAGATTGACGATTTTTTAAATAGTTAGACCGAATGTGGTCAACTAGAGACGTATCAGAAATTTTTTCAGGCAGAAAAATTAAAACAAAGGATGGTAACGTCCATCAGACAGTGTATTACACAAGTAAATGTAGCATAATATACTCGTGTACTGTGTAGACATGCAAATGCAGCATAATGTACTCGTGTATATATACATGCATAGGCTTCGACGAAAGATAACAATAAGGAATAGGAAGCCACAGAGTTGCACAGGTTTGGGGGCGGCTGCCCCCAGAAAATAATTAGAGAAAATTTTGATTTTTGGACCAAATTTGGTCAATTACTACTGGGTACATAAGCTGAGACAAAAATCTATGAAAAATAAAGTGATGGTCAAGAACTTCCCTACTTGGCAACCACTGGCGGTCCCAGACTTCGATTTCGGGGGGGGGGGGGGCGGAGGTCTGAAGAAATTTTTTTACTTTTTATAATAGCGTTTTTCAGCTTTACGCTAATTTGTTAGAACCGCAGCCATACCAAGGGTAATGAATTGAATCTGTTTGTAGTAAAAACCAGTGGTGTACCCAGAAAAAATAGAGAATTTTTCAATTTTTAGGCCGAATTTGGTCAACTGGAGACGTATCAGAATTTTTTCCGACAGGAAAATAAAACACATGATGGGAACGTCACATCAGACAGTGTTTTACACAACTAAATGCAGCATAATATACTCGTGTAGACATGCAAATGCAGCATAATGTACTCATGTATACATATATAGGCTTTGATGAAAGATAATAAGAAGGAATAGTATATAAGCCATAGAGTTGCAGGGGTCTGGGGGCGGCAGCCCCCAGAAAAAAATTGGGGGAAATTTTTGATTTTTAGGCCAAATTTGGTCAATTGGGGACGCATCAGAAAAATTTTCCGGCCGTACCATAAAAACCAAAGGAGGGACCCTTGTGTAAAATTTCAGTCGGGAAAAATTTCAGGGGGGGGGCGCCCCCCTCTGGGATCGCCCCTGTTGGCAACATAAATAGAGAAACAATTTTAAGATCTTATATATCTGGATCAATCTGGGACAACCCGAAAAAAGTTCTGACCCACCGGAAAAACTAAAGGGGCGCGACACTTGTGTAACATGACTCGGGGAATTTTTTCAGAATCTCAATTTTTTATCCTGGTAACGTCTTTGGGCAATAGCAACAATGCTCATTCGATGCTCATTTTTATTTTTCAATGCTCATTTTTATGTTCCAATGCTCAAATGTCGAACGTTCCTCAATTAAGGGCTCAAATAAATTGGGGTGGTTGTATAAGGTGCTCTACTCAAAAAATAATAGGTTCACTATCCCTCCTGAACTCCATTTAACCCAAATTCTTGCCAATTAATTACAAGTTTTCACCCAAACATTCGCTAAGCTGATGAACTGAAGAATTTTATTTCAGCTTAATCGTAACTAACATTACTGGAAATCACTCACGCGACTGACCTGCTGCTGACAAAAGGTGGGCACGGTACGACACAAAATTAGGGTGCATGTCTTTGCACTGATTCGTACGGACTGTTTGTTTACAATGTCCTCAACTTTTAAAACTTGTACTTACTTGTACTTATTGCTGTCAACCTGGGGCGCGGTTATGGCATGCCATCCCGTCTGCTACGATCTGTCGCCACTTTTAAAACTGTATATATAGTTTCGCCATCAGGTGAATATGATAATATTACGTATATACAATATGTAGCAGTGAGAACGGAACCGGAACAGACGACTAAGTGCTAAGCTGGAACATCATATTGCTATATACAATATGTAGCAGTGAGAACGGAACCGGAACAGACGACTAAGGGCCTATTCCTTTACCGGATTAAAGGGTTAATTATAATCGGACTAAACGGTTTAAAAATTATGCTGAAAAAAGCCATTCCAAAACCCCCGGATTAAACGGACTTAACAGCTAGCGCGCTGATTTTAAGTCTGTTTAGTCCGATCAAGCTGCACTTAATTTTTCGCGCTCAACTGTTTAATTCGGTAGTTTTGGAATGGACCAAATTTATAATCGGACTAAATTTAGTCGGATTTAATTTAGTCCGGTGTCATTCCTAAACTTAAACTTCCCGACACTGATAAATTTGGATTTCTGGTGCCACTATAATGTTTTTTCGCACCAGCCAATCAGTTTTGTCTCCGCCTACAAACTGTCCTCTGATTGGCTGAGCAGTTGAAGTTGACCATTAACTCGCTGTTTGAATACAGCATTTTCGCAATATAAAAAATTTATTTGCAGCAGCACATAATGCAAAAAAACTAGTGCAAATGTTAATATATTAATTTTTTAATATCCATTATATATATAAAGACTATTTAGCACTTGATCATTCAGGCCGGCGTTGCCGAGTGGTTACAGCGTTCGCCTTGAGGACGCATGGTTGGATTTCGAATCCGACTCGAGTAAATAAATTGAAAAAATTTTTTGAAATTTTTTGATTAAACTAACATATCCAAAATCTTTTTAAAAACCCTTTCTTAAAAAACAATTTTAAATTTTTGACAAGAATTTGTTAAAAATTGGGGTCTTTTCCGTTATTCCCCCGCCAGCCGTAATTTCTGTTATACTTGACCAAATTGCATAATGTTGGTACCAATCGACGTCCTGAGATCAAGGGGAGTCGATTGGTACCAACATTATGAAATTTGGTCAAGTATAACAGAAATTACGGCTGGCGGGGGAATAACGGAAAAGAGCCAAAAATTGACCAAAAAAAGCAATTTTGACGAAGTTTTTTTTGAATACGTTTTTTAAACAGATAATTAAAATACACCATAAAATAGCCCAATTATTCAGCTACAATTTGATATATAGATCGTCCAAATCGGTTAAGATAGTCATAGGTAGCAAGCGAATAATTGGGGGGCACCGGGAAGTTAAGTCCGTTTAATCCGCGTAACAGAACGTGGACTAAAACTCCATGTAAAATGCAGCGAGTGGACTAAAGGGACTTATTTAAATCCGGTTTAGGAACGGAAATTTTTTAATCGGACTAATTTTAGTCCAGCTGAGAGTTTAATCCGGTGGTAGTTTAGGAATGGGATCGGACTAAAAAGTTTAATCCGGTGGTAGTTTAGGAATGGGTTCGGACTAAAATTAAGCCGCAGACTTATTTTAAACCGTTTAGTCCGTTTAGTCCGACTTGCCATTCCAAAACCGCGGACTAAAATAAGTCCAGTCCGTTTAATCCGGTAAAGGAATAGGCCCTAAGTGCTAAGCTGGAACATCATATTGCTATATACAATTACCGCATTCGCTTATGACGTAACTCTGATGTACTTTGTTAAAGATTTTCAATTTTCGTCACAGAAGAAAATACAGAAACATTAAAAATGCAATGTTTCATGTGTGTTGTTCCAGAAATAATAAATAATGATCCAAATGCGAATGAAGAGAATTTAAACAATATCTGATTAATGCGTGAGCCAGCCAAATCAGCAGCAGTCCGGTCATGTCCGCAGTGTTCGTATTGGACGGTCGAACGGAGGACATTTTTCTGGTGCCAATCGATGCTCAAAATGGATTCCAGGTTGGGATTTTTGGGAAAATAGTGTGAAATTTTAAATTGAACGGTTTCATGAATGAAAAACTTGCTGAGCCATGAGACAAACGAGTGGCATTATTGCAGGTTTA
Source organism: Trissonchulus sp. WLG1_4 (assembly GCA_030248245.1). Classification (NCBI taxonomy): domain Eukaryota; kingdom Metazoa; phylum Nematoda; class Enoplea; order Enoplida; family Ironidae; genus Trissonchulus; species Trissonchulus sp. WLG1_4. The sequence continues at coordinate 14,403 of JASANF010018017.1, forward strand.
TGTTTTTCACAATCTAGTTAAATATACATACGTCCATATGTGGTAGTCCAGGGTTTTTTTTTCAAAATCGGCACTGTGTAAATGTTGTGTAAATTAAAAATTTGCTGTGTAAATTGAGGGTATGTTGTGTAAATTTTTAAAAGTGTGTATTTTAGCATTTTTTCGTAAAAATTGACCGTTTTTTCACGTTAAAAGTAATATTTCGACTTTGAGACTCGAACTACATACGAAAATAAAAAATATGAGATAATTGAAAATTTTTGCGTTTTTGTCATTTCAAGTAACCGACACGCCAGGGCAAGCCCCCCCCAAAATTTCGAAAAATCTGAAACAAGCCCTCCTAACCCCCAAGCCAAGACCCCGTGTACTTGCATGGTTTACACAGATAGAGAGTTGTCCTATCAGCCAGATCCTACTCATTTTTTTCAAATCCGGGTGTAAAAGTTTTACAGTAGTTTGATGTGGGACAAAAAATCGCACAAACAGGCTCAGCATGGCTGATGTTTCACTGTCGACTTTCAAGTGCATAAAAACGAATGCTAAAATACAAAAATCATGAGCCGTTCAAGAGCAGAAACTGACGATTTTTGTTTTGGGGTCAAAAATTAGACTTAATTTTGTTAGGACAAAGAGGTCACACGCAGCAATCGCCACTTCGCGAATTTTTGTAATTTTTACAACCAAAATAGGCCGTTTCATCACCTTTTGGGGAAAAATGGGGCTGTGTAAATCAGTGTGTATTTTTATTTTTTGCTGTGTAAATTAGGCGGGCGATGTGTAAATACACCCTATTTTACACAAAAAAACCCTGTGTGGTACATACGGGAAGCGGGTATGTGTATTTGTACACCAGTGGCGTATGCTAGTATGTATAGTATATATATAGACTAGTATATAGATCTTCGAGGCGGCGATGGTCTATTTTGTGGCTGTCTAGGAAATTTCTTTCCAGCTGTTTTTCAGCCCAGCAATCTCCGCCAGACCCAGACCAACTTAACAGCTCCATGATTGCAGTTTGGTTGTGATATTTCAGGAAGTGGGCGGCAGTCCGGAGCAGCAGGAGCAGGCGGAGACGTCTGAGGGCTCTGAGAGCGCGAGCGGCGGCGGGCCGATAAGCCTGGCCGAGGCGGTGGAACGGCGATATGGCCGGCAGAGCGGGTCCACCCAGGCCTACTCCGTCACCATGCGGGTCACTGTGGACTTTCTGCCGGGAAAACGAAAAGGTAGGGCAGTCTACAAGGAGCTTAGTTAGTGTGTGTGTGTATGTGTGTGTGTGTATATTATATATATATCAGGGTTTTTTTGTGCAAAACCCTGTGCAAATGCACACTTTTTTAAAATTTTGCACAATAATGCACAGTGCCCGATGGGCCTGGGATATGCTCAAAATGCACTATTTTTAATGCCAAATCGAAAAAAAAATTCTGGGGGCTGCTGCCCCCAGGCCCCCGCCAATTATGGCACACACATTTTTGCAAGATTAATTTAAGGAAGGTGGGTCGGCTTCCCTACGCTCAAAAATATTCTTGGATCTGCATCTGACAGCCATTGTGCTAATGCCAGTAATTTCCAATATTTAGAATTTCAGCACACCAACATAAACATAACAGCAACCAGCAAGGGTGCATATACCCAGGGTGGACGGATGGTAGGAATCCCCTCTTTTTGGTTTTTATGGTCCGGCCGCAAAAATTTTCTGATATATACGTCACTAATTGAACAAATTTTGCATAAAAATCAAAATTTTTCCCATTTTTGTGGGGGCTGCCGCCCCCAGGCCCAGACCCAGACCCCTGCGACTCTGTGGCTTACTAAGCTTTGCTATTACATATCTTTCATGAAAGCCTATGCATGTATACACGAGTACATTATGCTGCATTTGCATGTCTACACGAGTATATTATGCTACATTTACTTGTGTTGTATACACTGTCTGATGTGACGTGACTTACTATCTTGTGTTTTAATTTTTCTGTCGGAAAAAATTCTGATGCGTCTCCAGTTGACCGAATTAGGTCCGAAAATTAGAAAAATCGCCAATATTTTTATGTGGGCTGCCGCCCCCAGACACCTGCAACTTTTTGTTTTAGTAATCTTGCGTTTGTAAGGCGTTTTATGACTGTTAAAATTGCTAAAGAATGCCTTTTCACCCATTACAAAAAAATCGAAAAGTCATTCAAAATTAGTTCTAGGTACGCCACTGGTACGTACGTACCTCTAGAGGTATAAAAACGCGTATATTAGCTTCTATATAGGCGAAGAAAACGCATTTACAGTTTGCACAGAAAAATAAAATTTTGCACACTAAAATTAAAATTTCGCACAATTATGCACACAAAATTTTTTGAAAAAAAACCCCTGTAAAGTGCACAATACGTGCTCTTGATACCCAGACTCTTTTGACTATTGTGCATATTATGTACATTGTCACTGTGTATCAATAGATCATGTCTTCATTTGTTTATCTAACACACACTGACAAATGCAAATTAGTTTGCATTTGCAGTGTCTGCAGATGTGTGTGTGCGTGTGTGTGTGTGAGTAAAAAATAAAATAAATATATATATATATATATATATATATATATATATATATATATATCATGGTTTTTTTTTGTGTAAAATAGGGTGTATTTACACACCGGCCGCCTAATTTACACAGCAAAAAATAAAAATACACACTGATTTACACAGCCCCACTTTCCCCCAAAAGTTGATTAAACGGCCTATTTTGGTTGTAAAATTTACAAAAATTCGCGAAGTGGCGATTGCAGCCTGTAACCTCGTTGTGCTAACAAAACTAAGTCTAATTTTTGACCAAAAAACAAAAAAGTTTCTTCAGTTTCTGCTGTTAAACGGCTTATGATTTTTTTATTTTAGCATTTGTTTTTATGCACTTGAAAGTTGACAGTGAAAAATCTGACATGCTGAGCTTGTCTGTGCGATTTCCTGTAATACTTCAAACTACTTTGATACCCGGATTTAACCCGGTTTTATACCCGGATTTGAAAAAATTGTGTAGGATCTGGCTGATAAAACAACTCTCTATCTGTGTGAACCATACATGGACACGGGGTCTTGGCTTGGGGCTTGTCTCAGATTTTTTGAAATTTTAGGGGGGCTTGTCCTGACGTGTCGGATACTTGAACTGACAAAAACGCTAAAATTTTCGATTATATATAATCTCATAGATATTTTTTTATTTTCGTATGTAGTTCGAGTATCAAAGGCGAAATATTCGTTTTCGCGTGCAAAAACGGTCAATATTTACCTAAAAAATACTAAAATACACACTTTTAAAAATTTACACAACAGACCCTTAATTTACACAGCAAATTTTTAATTTACACATCATTTACACAGTGCCGATTTTGACTGATTTTGAGTGCCGAAGTGACAAATTTTGGCTTATGTCGAGAAGCAGGGAAGGATTAGAGCTTTCATTTGATAGTCATGCAGTTGGAGGGGATGGGGGAAGCTCCTTCCTAAATTCAGAGACAGCCGAGAGATTCGGGCCGCCAGTGGTGAAAGAGGGGAGAGGTCCCAGCATGTGCCATTTTTTGGCGTAATTATGTTGCTTTAGTGAGCATAGAACCAGAACCGTCGGCCATAACTAAAGTTTTTGACACCTTTTAGCCTGAAGTTTACATAACGAAATGTAGTTAGTAGTCATTTATGTAGTCACTTAATTTAAATAAATTCACTTGTTAGTGGCGTACCCAGAAAAAAGTTTCGGCGTGATTGACTAATTTGACTCTTGTGTAATGGGTTAAAATGCACTTTTTAGTTATTTTTCACCACTTGAATTCGCATTGAAAACGCGAAGAGAATTAAGCCACAAATAGCAGGGGTCTGGGGGCGGTAGCCCCCAGGAAAAAAAATGAGATTTTTGAATTTTTCGGCAGAATGTAGTCAACTGGAAACGTATCAGAAATATTTTCCGACAAGAAAAGTAAAACAAAAGATGAAAACATCATATCATATTACACAAGTAAGTTCAGCAGAATGTATACTCTTGCAGACATGTATTGGCTTTGATGAAAGATAATATCAATGAATAGTAAGCCACAAAGTTGCAGGGGTCTGGGGGCGGTAGCCCCCAGAGGCAAATGAAAAATTTTTGAATTTCAGGCCAAATTTGGTCAATTGGAGACTTATCAGAATTTTTTCGGCCGAGCGACGAAAACCAAAGGGGGGACATTGTAGATAATTTCTTCAGGTTCGACCAAAAGAAGAGGGGTCGCGACCCCCGCGACCCTCCTCCCCTGACTACGCCCTTGGCAGTACTGGACGTACCAAGGGAGGGGGGTACCCAATATGTTTGCTACTTTTGGTGACAAACTGCAAATTGTACGGAAATTCAATAAAAATTAATCAATTTTCATATCGATAGCTACACAATGGTTGTTGACAAAAGGTTGAAACTTGAAAGTCAATACAGGAAAACCAGTAAATCTGAATTTTCTGTAGAATTATTCAGTAACATTTTTTTAGATAAAATTCAGAGTCTCTGAACTCTGGGTCAAATTATCTAAACTTTGCTTTGCCTGAATTATTCTGAAAATTCTCTGAAATTCCTCTGAAAGTCTGTAAATTGCTGGAAATGGTAAAAAACATAAAATTCAGTTTTCTGTGAAGGGCCAGATTTAATGCGGACAGCAAATTTATTAAAAATGTCGTTTTTGCAATGATATAAACGTAACATAAAACAGTATATTAGGTAAACAAATTCTTACATGAAGTAATTCCAATAAAAAAATGGGTAGGGCGGCCGCCCTCCCCCTGGGATGTACGGCAAGAGAGAGCGGTTTATTTACGGAAAAACACAAAAACCGTACATAACGCTCTAGCTTTTTGGATTCTGGGAACAGTTTTTGAACTTTCAAAAGTTAGTTGTTGAAATTTCACGACTGTCTCAGCTCTCGGCCTGGCTCGGCAAAAGTTGTCTCAAGTTGTCTTCGCGTTAGTCAATGTTACTCCTGACACACAACTTTCTATCATCTCCTATTAAGTCAACATTGATGAATATTTGGTGATATATTTGGCTTAATTTGATGTTGGTACTGCAAGTATGTAGATAACCAGAGCCCTTTAAGCCCGGTTCACACTGAAGCTTCAGTTTTAAGTTTTAAGGTTTTAAGGTTTTAAGGTTTTAAGGTTTTTAGTTTTAAGGATTGTGTTCACACTGCATTTTTAAGTTTTAGGGTTTCAAGTTTTAACGTTTTAAGGTTTTAAGGTTTTAACAAAAAGCGTTCACACTAGAAGCAGCAGTTTTAAGGTTTTAAGGTTTCAAGTTTTAAGGTTTTAAGGTTTTAAGGTTTGCTGCTGTTCACACTGGAGTTTTAAGTTTTAAGTTTGAGCTACATAATGCTTTGAAAGGAGTAATTTTTGTTAAATCGCACAGGATGTGTTAAATGGAAAAATATATGGAAGAATATGGAAAATTGGCATAAAAAAGGTTGTCCGGTAAAGACTATTAGTAAAGAATATAATATATATATATATACATATATATATAATATATATATATATATATATATATATATATATATATATATATATATATATATATATATATACTCTATACTCTATAATTCTGTAAAACGAAGATTTCCGAAAAAGAATTTCTGCCTAAGATAAAAACCAAAGTGGGAACCACAGTAAATTTTTTTGACAACTTCGAAAAACCGAGACCGGGTATAAACCGATACTTTTCGACTACCGAAACCGAGACTGAGACTGGGCTAGTCTCGGGTTTTGACCCAGACCGAGAACAGGACCGAGACTTTCATCCGTACTGGACTGGCACGAAAAAGGTGCCTCTGACTTTCAAACTGTTCAATAACCCTTTGACTCGCATTGGGAACCTCAGGTACCACACATGGTGGATGCCGTAAAAGAGGCTATAAATCTTGGCTAGCTTATTCTAGTCAACTGATCTTCGACTTGTTTTTTCAGAAATCGCAGATCTTTGCATTTATGGGCCCAATTTTAGTCCTGCTGCCACACAACAAATCCTATGCTTGATTAAGCACTGTGAAAATTTGACTTTTTTTCATCGCAAAAGTAGTATTTTCTTTCCAGCCTCATTATGATATTTGATCGCAACTCTGGCAGTCTGCTTTTTGTGCATCAGATAGAGCGGAAATTTTAGTTTATTTTTAGCTGTCAACTATGATAGGCGCACGGTTGCTGTGTTAATACTCTAGGGTGAGGTACATATTATGCCTGAGCGATGGCGCAAAATTTGCACAAACTTTCATCTTTGAGCGCTTATAACACAAAAACGGTGCGTCCTAGACCCTTAGTCGACTGATTATGTTTTGTTCACCATTAAATTGTCTATCGAATGGTGGTTTCGCCAGCTCTCTACGACGCACGTAGCTCGAGCAATGGCCATAAAACTGGAAGGTGTCAAAGTTTGGCTGCCTAGATAGAGAACCTCTGGTCGTCAAAGGATTAAAGTAATAAACATAGCGCAGTCAAACCAGCTGATCAGTTTGACCACTAGAAGTGAGCACGTGAGCGCACACCACGTCTGTAATTGGCTGTTTCTTAAAACTGGTTTTAAGAGATAACATATATTCATCTCAAGTTTTAAGGTTTTAAGAAGCTTAAAACCTTAAAACTTAAAACTGTGGACGGCAGTGTGAATGCTCTGTCTTAAAACCTTAAAACCCTAAAACCTTAAAACTTAAAACCTTAAAACCTTAAAACTGCAGTGTGAACGCTCCGCCTTAAAACCTTAAAACTTTAAAACCTTAAAACCTTAAAACTAAAAACCTTAAAACTGCAGTGTGAACACTACTCTTAAAACTTAAAACCTTAAAACCTTAAAACTGCAGTTTTAAGGCTCAGTGTGAACCGGGCTTTAAGTCGGATTTTTTTGCACTTTTTCGACGCTGAATTTTTAGGTTTTTGGTCCAAACAAGTATTTCAAAAGACCGGGCCTCGATTTGTTTTCATGCGTTTGTAGCCCTATTACCCTGCTTGGTTGACGCAAAAATTCAACCAAATCGATTTTGAGTACGACCTCTTTTTTGAAAAAATTTGCGACCAACTTTTCGTGAAATAACCTAGTTTGACGTTACAAACTCATTCAAGTTTCGTGCCTGTGGTTTCTTGTTGTCACGCTTTTTTGCACACTCCGACTGAATAAAATTGTCTTTGAAATTGTGCAACTTGTTGTTCTAAAGCTGTTGGGGTTTTCAGATTACCTTAGTGTTAACGTCAAGTTTTCCCTCAAAACGGGTTATCGAACTTTTACTTTTTGGTCTCTGGTGTTGAGGCTAAAATCAAATCAATCAAAAATTTTGTTGTAATTCACTTTTATGTGTATGCGTCGAGTTATTTTGGTGTCAAAAGTTCGCTATCGAAGGGGAAGTTGAAGAAATTTCGCACCAAATATGGCCAGCTGACACATTGCTTGGACTCTACTTTGCCACAAACAAACCCATCTTGCTCATTTTAAGTGCTGACAAATCAAATAATTCCGTGCACTCTAAAACTAGGTATAAAGGACTTTGAAACTCTGTATTTAGTTCTTCTAAAAAAGATGGTGCTTTCAAGTCAGACTAGTGTAAATGTCAATTTTTTCTTCAAAAACATTTACCCAATTTTCATTTTGCGGTTTCTGGGGTCGCGACCAAATTTGAAGCCCCCAACATTTAGTCGTAAATCACTTTTATATGCATGTGTTGTATAACTCTGGTGTCAAAAAGTTCAATATGAAAAGAAAAATTGATGAAATTTTGCACCAAAAATGGCGAGCTGGCACACTGCCTTGACTCTTCTTGCGTCAGAAAATCTACAGTTAATCATATTAAGTAGCGTTAAATCAATTTTTTTTGCATATTTATTACCAGAAGTTCAGTGATTTGGGTTGGAGTTGGGTTGTAATAACTCCATATGTTGTCCTGCTTGACATCGTGGTCGTTTATTTTGACAATGATTGTACTCAAAACAATCACAGTTCAAAACATTATTGTATAGTTCATGTTTAGGAATACCATTAAATCAGTTATTTGCACATTTATAGCTAAAATTTGAAAGACTGTAATTTGTTGGGTATTAGCTTGGTATAGAACACTGAAACATGATTTTTATAGAAAAAAGCGCTATAGTTGAAATTAGCGTTAATGACGTCTCGGCCGAAGTTGAATCAGTTAAAATAGCTGGTAACTATGTTTACACCAATGTATAGCAAACTTGCCCGAAACCAAACCGCAAAGCGATATAGATGATACGACAATTTAGTTCATTTGGAAACTGAAACGACATCTATAAAGAAGAGGCCAAGACTGAGATTATGTTGTGCGAGCTTATGAGAAAGAATGGAAAAGATTTCAGTTCAGTTACTGGACTTCAATTTTTTACGAAGCAGTAATGAAATAAATGCTGCAGCAGTGACAGATGCAGTTGATTAAATGATGCGAGCATGAGCACCAGGTGCGGATGCACGCTGAAATTCCGGTGGTGGGGAAATTTTTTAAAATTTCTTCGACAAAATATTTTTAGCCAAATCATAAAAAAACAAAGCACCGCCTCCCTGCCCTAGATTCATTACCGCTTCCAGTTGTTTGTAGATATCAACGTTACAATGAAAATCAGTCATTTTATTTAAACCAAAGGATGAGTTACTTACTACCGTACCAAACGCGGACTCAGGAAGTATTTGGTAGGAGAAGACGACAAGAAGGCTTGAAAATTATTTAAATTGTGAAGTTTAAATTCGATACATGCAAGAATTTGGAGTGGCTTAAGAAAATAAAAAAGAAACTTCTTAATTCGAAGCTCTTCTGGCTACCCCTCTGTCAAATTTTCTTAAAAAATAAGGGGTAGGTGGCCTCTGTTTCAACTCCGTTACATTTGGAAGGAGAAATTGCTTTTAGAACGTTTTTACACACTTAGCGTTTTTCAAATATGTATTTTAATGGTTGAAATCAAGAGTACATAACAGGGAAGAGTATGACACTCTTCCTTATTCCAGCTAATCGGCTGAAACGATGCTCCGGCCGAAATAGTCCTTTTACGTCTTGATTTAAAAGGGGGCCACCCCCCTCAAATCATGACATGTCTTGATACCAGGTGGGGACCCGCCTCAAATTAGGAAAGTGATTTGAGGGGAATACCACCCTGAAATTAAGACACCATCGATTTTATGCTGGTATCGTGCTGAAACAAGGGGTGAGTAACCCCCCCTCAAATCAATACACATCTCTGGCATTGGAATGTGGAATTTGTGATGTGTCGTACTTAGCGGGGGCACCCACCTTCTGAAACAAATTGGCTATTTCGGCCGGAGCTTCGTTTCGGCCGATTAGCTAGAACAGAGAAAAGGCATATTGTTCCCTACTATGTACTCATGGTGAAATCTATGTAAATGCTCTCGCGAAAAGTGCACATGATTAACTCATTTAGATCTTATTGTTAACAAACACAATGAATGAAAGTTTATAGAAGCAACGTTATTTGCAAAAAAATAAAACGATAGAAACTAAGGAAATTTATAGCATACTATATCATAAGAAGAAGAATCATAAGTGTACGTTTCTATGGATTAGAAAGGGTTGTCCGGTTCTATAATGCCAAAAATTTAACTATTTCGGAACTTAAAAAGGGGTCTAGACCTGGCAACGTAAAATGAAATCGAGTACTGTACTGAAATCTTTGCAATTCCTTCTCATAAAACACATCCAATGTAGCTCGCTCAACATAACCTGAGTCTTGGCCTCTTCTTCATAGATGTCTTAATGCGGTTTGCTTTCGGGCAAGTTTGATATACATTCGTGTAAACATAGTCACCAGCTGTTTTAACTGATTCAACTTCGGCCGAGACTTCATTAACGCTAATTTCAACTATAGCGCTTTTTTCTAAAAAATCGTGTTTCAGTCTTCTCATATACCAAACTAATACCCAACAAATTTCAGTCTTTCAAATTCTTGTTATAAATGTGCAAATAATTATTTAATGGTATTCTAAACATGAACTATATATACAATAATGTTTTGAACTGTGATTGTTTTGAGTACGTCCATTGTCAAACCAACTACCACGCTGTCAAGCAGGACAACATATGGAGCTATTACAACCCAATTCCAAACCAAATCACTGAAGTTCTGGTAATAAATATGCAAAAAAAATTGATTTAACGCTACTTAATATGAGCAACTGGAGATTTTCTGACGCAAGCAGAGTCAAGGCAGTGTGCCAGCTTGCCATTTTTGGTGCAAAATTACATCAATTTCCCTTTTCAAATTGAACTTTTTGACACCACAGTTATACAACACATGCATATAAAAGTGATTTACGACTAAATGTTAGGGGCTTCAAATTTGGTCGCGACCCCAGAAACCGCAAAATGAAAATTGGGTAAATGTTTTTGAAGAAAAAATTGACATTTACACTAGTCTGACTTGAAAGCACCATCTTTTTTAGAAGAACTAAATACAGAGTTTCAAAGTCCTTTATACCTAGTTTTAGAGTGCACGGAATTATTTGATTTGTCAGCACTTAAAATGAGCAAGATGGGTTTGTTTGTGGCAAAGTAGAGTCCAAGCAATGTGTCAGCTGGCCATATTTGGTGCGAAATTTCTTCAACTTCCCCTTCGATAGCGAACTTTTGACACCAAAATAACTCGACGCATACACATAAAAGTGAATTACAACAAAATTTTTGATTGATTTGATTTTAGCCTCAACACCAGAGACCAAAAAGTAAAAGTTCGATAACCCGTTTTGAGGGAAAACTTGACGTTAACACTAAGGTAATCTGAAAACCCCAACAGCTTTAGAACAACAAGTTGCACAATTTCAAAGACAATTTTATTCAGTCGGAGTGTGCAAAAAAGCGTGACAAGAAACCACAGGCACGAAACTTGAATGAGTTTGTAAACGTCAAACTAGGTTATTTCACGAAAAGTTGGTCGCAAATTTTTTCAAAAAAGAGGTCGTACTCCCAAATCGATTTGGCTGAGTTTTTGCGTCAACCAAGCAGGGTAATAGGACTACAAACGCATGAAAACAAATCGACCGGCCCGGCCTTTTGAGATACTTGTTTGGACCAAAAACCTAAAAATCAAAGCGTCAAAAGCAAAAGTCAAGAGCGTCAAAAAAGTGCAAAAAAATCCGACTTGAAGGGCTCTGGTAAGCTACATACTTGCAATATCAACACCAAATTAAGCCAAATGTTGCTCCAAATATTCATCAATGTTGACTTAATAGGAGATGATAGAAAGTTGTGTATGTCAGGAGTAACATTGTCTAACGCGACGACCACTTGAGGGTATCAAAAAGCAAATCGAAGGGGGTCGCCAAAAAAGCCAAGCAACGCTGAATGCGGAATAGTCGATTTTCTCAGAAACCGAGTCATTATGTATGTATGTGCTGTATGTATTGGACTGGAATAGGTTTTGTTGTTTAGCGTCAGGTGCGTTGGAGGTGTTGGTGTTGAACGACCTGAACATCGACCGCTGCGGGGATGTAGCCAATATTTCCTGTGCAGTGCATGCCACCACTGAACTGGATCTGGCTCAGAACTTGCTGAGCGACTGGAAAGAGGTGCTTCTTTAGTGATCTTATGGTTGTTTTTTGTGCTGACTTCCATAGGAACAATCACTTGAGTGAGCATGTTTAGTTAGAGTGTGTCGTATAAAGGTTTAACAGAGGGCCTTTCTTTACCGGATTAAATGGAATTATTTTAGTCCGAGGTTTTGGAATGACAAATCGGGTTAAACGGACTAAACTAGTTAAAATAAGTCAGCGACTTAATTTTAGTCTGACCCCAAACCCCATTCCTAAACTACCACTGGGCCAGGGGCATTTCGTGAAACAATTTAAATTTTCAATGAAAAAATGTAAAAAATGTATGATTTTAAGGTGGTGTTTATATTGGGCCACATGCCCTCCCTCTACCATTGCAACCTGAGTCGCAACCCGTTGTCCGGCCCCCCGCCGCCCCACGCCCGCCCCCCTCACATGGCCTGCCTCAACAGTCTCGTTCTCAATGCCACTAACTTCCAGTGGACCGCTCTGGTTTGGCTGCTTGCTAGTATGCCAAAGTTAGTACTCTATTATTATAAAACATATTAACCAAGTATTATTTAGTCGTTTGAGTGTATAACAATGTATATACTGGGCATTTCCAGGTGCTATTAGCTTCGCCAGTGGCGTACCCAGAAAAAAATTTCGGGGGGGGGGATGACTTTTCCATTTTTTGTAATGGGTTAAAATGCACTTTTTAGCAATTTTAACACTCGTAAAACGCCTTAGAAACGCAAGATTATTAAACCACAAGGCTGCAGGGGTCTGGGGGCGGCAGCCCCCAGAAAAAAATTGGCGATTTTTCCAATTTTAAAACCGAATTTGGTCAACTGGAGACGTATCAGAAATTTTTCCGACAAAATTTAAAACAAAAGATGGGAGTGTCATATCAGACGGTGTATTCCACAAGTAAATGTAGCATACTATACTCGTGTAGAGTGTAGACATGCACGTGCAGCATAATGTAGTTGTGTATACATGCATAGGCTTTGATGAAAGACAATAACCAGGAATAGTAAGCCATATAGTCGCAGGGGTCTGGGGGCGGCAGCCCCCAGAAAAAAAAATTGGGAAAATTTTTGATTTTTAGGCCAAATTTAGTCCACTGGAGACGTATCAGAAAATTTTTCCGGCCGGACCATAAAAACCAAAGGGGGGACCCTTGTGTAAAAAATCACTGGGGAAAAATTTCGGGGGGGGGAATTCCCCCCATTCCCCCCCCCCCCCTGGGTACGCCCTTGCTTATGTATACATGCATAGGCTTTGATGAAAGACAATAATAAGGAATACTAAGCCACATAGTCGCAGGGGTCTGGGGGCGGCAGCCCCCAGAAAAAAATTTGAGAAAATTTTTGATTTTTAGGCCAAATTTAGTCAATTGGAGACGTATCAGAAAATTTTTCCGGCCGGGCCATAAAAACCAAAGGGGGGACCCTTGTGTAAAAAATCACTGGGAAAAAATTTCGGGGGGGGGGGGAATTCTCCCCATTCCCCCCCCCCCTCTGGGTACGCCCTTGAGCTTCGCTGTTAGAGCGGTGCAATGGTTGGAATTTTGTTTGGTAAATTGTCGGTGTTGTTCGTTAGCTTAGTAGTGGTGGACTATTTTTGGCTCAAGCCCTATATCCGGCAATAATATCGGATATGGTATAGTAGTGGCCCTGCGGGGAATATTCCAAGAGCGTGCGGTATGCACCATTATGGCCCTGCGGGGAATATTCCAAGAGCGTGCGGTATGCACCATTATGGCCCTGCGGGGAATATTCCAAGAGCGTGCGGTATGCACCATTATGGCCCTGCGGGGAATATTCCAAGAGCGTGCGGTATGCACCATTATGGCCCTGCGGGGAATATTCCAAGAGCGTGCGGTATGCACCATTATGGCCCTGCGGGGAATATTCCAAGAGCGTGCGGTATGCACCATTATGGCCCTGCGGGGAATATTCCAAGAGCGTGCGGTGTGCACCATTATGGCCCTGCGGGGAATATTCCAAGAGCGTGCGGTGTGCACCATTATGGCCCTGCGGGGAATATTCCAAGAGCGTGCGGTGTGCACCATTATGGCTCTGTTCGGAATAATGACGCCGGATTCTTACAAAGTGTCGGATGACTTGGCTCGAATTTAGGATTAAAGAAAAATTAAAAATTTAGGATTTCGCATTAAAACCTTTTAGGCCAGATTTGGGTATGTATACATTAATCTCATTAGTATACTGTGTTTTTCACTTTCTAATCGTTTCGTTGCTTTCAAAAAACAGGGTTTTTTCAAAATCGGCACTGTGTAAATGTTGTGTAAATTAAAAATTTGCTATGTAAATAAAGGGTATGTTGTGTAAATTTTTTGAAAGGGTTTATTTTGGCATGTTTTCAGGTAAAAAATTGTTTTTTTAACAAAACACTATATTTTGAATTGGCGATTGGACTAGGAAAATGAAAAATGGAGCAAGAGAATAGGACACCCTGCGCGCCTTAGCAGTAGCGCGCCCAGAAAAATATTTCGGGTGGGGAATGACCTGTCTATTTTTTTGTAATGCGTTAAATGCTCTTTAGCTGTACATTTCGCATTACAAACGCAAGATCACAAGGCAACAAAGTGGCAGGGGTCTGGGGGGGAGCAGTCCCCATCAAAAATTTAGAGAATTTTTTATTTTTAGGCCAAATTTGGTCAATTGGAGACGTAACGAAATTTTGTTTGCCCGGGCAAAAAAGCCAAAGGGGGACCCTTGTCTAATAGTTTGGCATTAGAGCAGAGACTGGAGATTTTTTGTTTTTTTTTGTCAAAGTAAGACTAATTTTTGTTAGCACAAAGAGGTCACAAGCCGCAATTGTCACTTCGCGATTTTTTGGAATTTTCACTACCAACATATGCGGTTTTATTAACTTTTGGGGGAAAATCGGATTGTGTAAATCAGTGTGTATTTTTATTTTTTGTTGTGTAAATTAGGCGGCCGATGTGTAAATACACCCTATTTTACACAAAATAACTCTGCAAAAAAGTTAAAAAAGAATGAAGTTCAATGCTGTTAATGTGTTTTTTATTGTAGCATCGAGGAACTTCACTTAAGCCTGAACGATTGCTCCACGATCGAGTGCGTGCCCTTTGCCGAGCTGCGCGAGCAGTCCTGGCCCTCGGTCCACCTGCTCCACCTGACCAGATGCAACCTGACCCGATGGCAGCAGTTGTCCAGCATTGTGCGCTTGTTCCCGGCTGTGGAAACGCTCATGCTTGCCGGTCAGACCTTACACGGGGTCTCGGTCTGGGGGGGGGCTTGTGCCAGGGTATCAAATCTGTGCGGCAGGGGTGCGGGCAACCCACCATGTACATATTATTATGTGCCTTAGGGACTTGTCTGACATTGCACTAATACCAAATTGATTAGAGCAGCAGTCCAAGTTTTTGCTGTTTTTTCGCGGACTTACATTAATGTGTTGGAGTCGGCCAAGTTGACTACGTTTGCCTAATAATTTGCATTTCTGTATCAGATTAAAGGGTTAATTTCAATCGGACTAAGCGGTTGAAAAATATAAATGCCAAAAACTTTTAGCGCACTGCTTGTTTTAGTCAGACTAAACGGGCCTAACTATGCGCGCATCGGTACAGGTTAGGCATAATATGTTGAATCGTTTGAGTCCAGTGGTTGAATGGTAGTTTAGCAATGGGTTCGATTCCATCTTAAATTAAGCTGCTGACTTATTTTAACTAGTTTAGTCCGGTATTATGTTATTCCTGAACCGAAGTCTACATGACAGTTTAATTAATTTGGTTTTTCTATTTGCTATTTGCTATATTGTAATACTATTTCAGACAATAGCTTGGAAAGGCTGGAGACGACGCGAGCGGAGGTGGAGGATTTGTTTGGCTGCGTGCAGACGCTGAACCTCAGTCGGTCGGCCATCCGGGACTGGGACCAGTTGGAGCGATTGCGATGGTTCCCGCTGCTGGCAGAGCTCAGAATTAGAAACATACCTCTGTTGAAAGTACGGCTATGTGAATACTTGTCAAAGGGAAAGGGGGTTTGTCGATCAGGGGTGGGGGCAGGAAGTCTCAAATTTTGGCCGGAGAAACTTATTCTAATTTCATCGCTTTAACATGTATGGCTGTTTGGCTTAGATTATGATGGATTCAGGCTTACGGTTATATGTCCGTTCAGCCTTAGACAATAATTATGTAAGTATTTCCCGGCGTTGCTACGTTGTGTGAACTTATGTACAACTCGAGTGATGATTTGTTTGATGCTGAGATGATGTTTTTTGCTAAAATTCAAAAATTCTTCCCTTGTACATACGCGGTCTCAGCTGACATAATAATTGACATTTTAGCGTAATCCCCTTAATCCCTTTAATCCGTGCTTAGTTGTTGTTGTTGTTGTTGTTGTTGTTGTTGTTGTTGTTGTTGTTGTTGTTGTTGTTACCGAGGACTTCTGGGGGGGACATCTTGTGAGAGCCAGGCGGCGTCAGCTTCGGACACTGCAGCCCTGTATCTTGCGGCTAGGCGGCCCCTTACTTTGCCCGGTGCTTTTTCCCTGAATCTCCAAACTTTATCCCGGTCAATGTTGTTGTTGTTGTTAGGAGATGAGTGACGAAATGGGTCGTGACCTGGTGGTGGCTCGTCTCCCGGACGTCACGAGTCTGAACGGGTCAGAGGTCAGCCCGGAGCAGCGCGAGATTGCCGAGCGATTCTTTCTCAGACACTACATGGACGCCCCCAACAAACCTGCCATGTAGGAAAGATTATTTACTTGATAATTTTTGATGATTTGAGCGTTTTTGTTGATAATTTAACCTTAATTTCGGCTTTTTAATCTTTTCACAGGGGGTGTAAAGGTGTCAAATTTTCTACTGAGATTTTGATGCACGTAGGGGTAGTTAATTTGAGCCCCTGAGCCCGAATCTGAGGTCCTTTTTTGGCTCCAAAGTACTTGTGAAATATTAGTGGTATGGTTAGAGTACGTCATGGTGTCTTCCTCTCCAGGGGCCCGTTGCACAGAACACTGATAAATTATCAGTTATCAGTGAATTATCAGTAAACTGCGTTGCACAAAATTTACTGATAACTGATAATTATCAGTTATCAGTTATATATAAAATGCATTAGAATTTATCAGTAAATTACTGATAAACTTCGTGCAACGCTACACTGATAACTGATAAAATTTTACCGATAACTGATACTGATAGTTGATAACTGATAAACTTTTGTGCAACGGGTCCCAGGAATGGAAACAATGGGACAGGTTCCATGTCTGACCTCAAAAAGGTGAGGTTGTTTCCGGTGTCTAAAGTCGCAACCCCTACCCTTACTTCTATAGATGGGTATCTGCACTGAAATAATATAATGTACTGTTGCAGCTACCCCGAGCTGGAGCAGAAGCACGGCAAGCTGGACCGTCTGGCGGTGGTGGACATGCGCCCGCAGGACCAAGTCACCGTGGCCATCGTGCACGGCCAGAAGAGGATCCTGCGCGCGCTCTGTCTCAACCAGACCGTGGGCAAACTCAAGAAGAGTCTAGAGTCATTCGTCGGCTTAAGCACTGCCGGGTGGGTCATCCAAAACTTTTTTTTCCAGTTATTTTTTATTAATGCACATTTTTTCAGTTTTTGTTGTGATTTTTATTGGGCTGCCGACCAGTTGCGAAGCAAAGGCAGCCCTTTTGTATCTGAAATGTCTGTTATTATTAATGCCTATTCAGATTTGACTGCTGAATATAAGTTTTAAAATATGTAGCTACTCGCTACTCAGAAGCGGCTTATTTTTTTATTTTAAATCAATTTTGAACCTGTTGATTGACACTCAAATCTCAATCAATCAAACACACGTTCAGTCAAAACTTGAAAAGCGCACACCAAGCTATTCAACCTAAGAGTTGGCTTCTGCAGCTTACGCTGTGAGCCTTAAAAAGTTGCAGTCATTTTTAAAGGAGAAGGCTGCAGCTTCAAAAACTGGCAGCAGTCAATTTTAAAGGGACTCACTGTTTGGCAGCTCTCAACCAATAATTTGGCTGAAAACTGCCACCTATGTACCGCAGTACAACGGCCAAAACCGATATCCTGTGGGTTGAACTGCGAACCCTCCTCCTACAAGGCGCCAGCTCACAAAAATAGCAAGCCGTCAAACTCGACGGCTTGCTGGTCAGTCAAGACTGACAGACTGACGGTCTTCTCATTTTTCTGCCCCCTTATATACTCATTTTCAAACTCATTTGCATATCTATGTAGCTTTTGAGCAATCCCATTGGCTGGATGAAGCATTGCACATCCCACGTGACATTACAAAGATGATCAATCAATCTTTGTTATTATGAAAATAAAAAAAGTTGCATCGGCCCAGAATCCAACTGGGTACCTCTGGTTCGTCGTAACATATTACGTAGAAACCATACGCTAATCCACTGCGCAACCGGTGCTTCTGAGAAGGTTCGTTTAAAATAGCGTTAAATTGGTAAGGTCCTGCGGTGATTTGATTTGGTAAAAAGAATTCAACAATTTTACAATTTGAACCCATTTTGATTAATCCGGATAAGTGTGTTAATAAGCATAACTTGATCTTTCTATTGGTATACTCAAACCCGAATTATTATATTTATCATTTTGTTTAGGATGTTTATATCCTATTAATTATTTAGGTATGGTAATGGTATGCCCATTTTTGCAACAACTTTTTTTGATGTAATACTTTATGATGTGAACCAAACTTTTGTGGAAGGGACCCCCTTGAGTAATATTGTGCAATCCACCTTGGTGACCCCGTGACCTCACAGGGGGCCGGGTGACGTGACTCTCAAAAAGGAGTGGCTCCTCAGGAGTCAAATTTTTTAAATTGAGATTTCCTGGGGGTAATTTGAGCCCCTAAACATAAATTTGATGTCCAGCGTAGGACGTCCCTGGAACCCCCTATGACCCCCTCAGGGTACCCACCCCCCTAGGGAGTCCAGGCCGTCCAGAGGGGATCCTAAGGGGTCAAACTTTCTAAATTGACATTTTGATATTTCCGAGATTAATTTGGTATCCTGAACACATATCTAAGGTCAATTTTTGCACAGAACGCTCGTGGACCCCCCCAAGCTCCCCCCTAGGGTACCATGCCCCAGAGGGCCAAAGGGGTCACATTTTTGAAATGGAGATTTTGATGTTTTTAGGGATAATTTGAGCTCCTGAACACGAATAGAGGGTCCTCTGCCTAGAATAGAGGGTGCTCTGCGTAGAATAGAGGGTCCCCTGCCTACGTCGGCAACCCGTTGTAGTCAGCCAACCAACCAATGAACACGCTGTTCATTTTTTCAAAATGTGCAGTTTAGTGTTTTGTATGTTTGTATTTGTTATTAATACTAATTATATATATTTTGATTTGAATATGCTGTTACATTTAATTTTAGTTGATAGTAACAGGAATACGTTATGTCTCACTTTAGCGAAGACATGATGTAGTGTCATATCATTTCACTCCTCTAATGTCATACATGATATCAAGAGTACATAATAGCGTCTCACTCTATATAGAAGAAGAGTGTGACACTCTCCAGCCTGCCTGTGTTCTAGCACAGGCAGATGCGCTGGTCGTTTTCAGGCTACATGTTGGCATTCTGCGCAACATGTGGCTGGCCAGTCAGCGCGTAGATTCTCTGCGGAACACACTTTTGTATATTATCGCTGATGCGTTCATAAGCATTAAGATAGGGATAAAAGCTTAAGAACTCATGATTTATTCATAGTCTGCTTGCAAAAACATTAAAAAAGGTTTGCAAATACCTTTAGGGATATTTTTGCAAACTTTCAACAAAATTGATTGAGAAACTTTTGAGATTTACACTTTTCTCAATTTCATAAAAGTTTCTCAATCAATTTGGCTGAAAGTTTGCCAAAATATCCCCAAAGGTAACCAAAGGTTGCGAACCTTTTTAATGTTTTTGCAAGCAGACTGTAAACGAATAATGAGTTATTAACCTTTTATCCCTATCTCGTTTTATGATTGGAGCAGGCGCACAGGCGTCTGGCCAATCAGAGAATAGGAGCTTGCTTCTGATTGGCCACCCACATGTTGCACAAAATGTCAACATGTAGCCTGAAAATGACCAGCGCATCTGCCTGTGCTAGAACACAGGCAGGCTAGAGAGTGTCTCACTCTTCTTCTATAGGAGAGTGAGACGCTATTATGTACTCTTGATGATATTGTGTCGTGTGTCTGTGTCATTTTTTATGTTTTTTTAAAGTGGGGGGAGGGGGGATGATGCTGATAAAAAGTGGGGGGGGGGGGACTTTTTATTTGCATTTTGTGTATTTATTTTGTTTTTTGTGGGCGTGTCATGAAGATTTGATACCTGCGCCCGTTTTCATAAACAATGAATCGCTTTTCATTTGTAACACTGGTGCAATATCGAAAATCGAGTATAACTTGGCTTTCACACAATATTTCTGCTTGAAATTTTCATGACAGGTAGCCAATATGTTACACCACGGGTTCAAATATCAAAGAAAAACAAAACACAAAAAAAAACCAAAAAAAAAAAAACAAAAAAAAAAAAAAAAAAAAAAAAAAAAGAGAAAGAAGAGAAAAAAAAAAAAAAGAATCAAAAAAAAAAAAAAAAAAAGAAAAAAAAAAAAAAAAACAAAAAAAAAGAAGCAACAAAAAAACGAAACCAAAAAAAACAAAACAGGACACACACAAAAAATAAAACTAGCTAAACACTCGTTAGGAATTGTTCTAAGCGTCATTAGCATAGGTTTAAAATAAGGTGTTAAAACGATATAGAACACACGCAATTTAGTGGATCAAAATTATCCAAGGTGCTTATCCAAAATTGGATTTAACGGATTAAATTTAAAATAATTTTGCTGATAACACAGCACATAATGAAAATTTCACAGGCTGAAATGGCTTACATACATCATTTCTGTGTGTGCAAAGTTTCAGTAAACTGCGTTTATCTGACGCTGTGTTATTGACGAAATAAAGTTAAATCTAATCCGATAAATCCAATTTTGGATAAGACCATGGGACCAGCGTTTTAGACTGCGCTTAAACGCAGTCTATCTTAGGCCACGACCAACAGGTTTTTCTCAAAACTTCATCCCTCTTTGGACTTTCAGCCCCTGGAAAAGCAGTTGCAATAGTGACCCAAAATTTTTTAGACATTTCCGTTTTCCAATTATACCAAAAGTTTTGGTAGTAGAAGTTTAAAATCAAGTAGCTCTCATTGCAAAAATGCTATCTGATCATCTAAAAGGTACAAACTCAGTAAATCCGTTTTAACAATATACTTATTTTAATCACTAAACTTGATACGGCGTCAGCGGCGGCCGATACTACAACTGAGGTTGGCACGCGATATTTCTAGCGTGCATATGCATCGTTAATGTGGCCTAACCGACCATACCCAACCAACCATACATCTTTAACCATATGTACGTAATTTTGGAACTCAAATTGTCCCCTATGAGTTTTTCTGATATGGCAACATTCCCAATCATTGGCGCTGCATTGCTGGTTAGTAGATAAGACTGAGACTTGTCACGCTTAGTTATAATGTTTGCTTTAAAATATTTTGGTGCCGCGTTTTATATTCCAAGAATATCCTCAGCACTGTAAGCGTGTCGCAACAAATTCTATCCATAATTAACTCTACTCGCAAAACGTGCTTGTTATATACTCGTTTCGTAAGTTTTTGCCGTGAGGTTGATTAGTCCGAAAAGTTTTTGGCCAAAATTTATTGTGAACTTTCAAACAGTATAACAATACCCGAGGCATAAAAGTATTAATTTAGTATCATTATATTATTATACGCAGCTATTACACGGATACTTCGTTGTTTTTCGTGTGAAGTCAAAAAAAGTTTGTATAAGTAAGAACGACTGGTGTTCTAGATTTTGCCTTTTCTATTGTTGAAGTTTTGAGTTTTTCTGGCTAGTTTTTTATTTGTTTTTTTCGTAAAACCAATGTTCGTTTTATGGCTATATGGTTTCAACATAGAAATATATGGGATATACGTTTATGTATGTTTACGCTTATATAGTCGAACAAAATGTAGCTCAAAGATTGTAAGATATGTACTTTGTTGTAGCTACAGGTTTAGCTAATGTACTATAGTTATGCATATTTTGTATATATAAATATGCTAGAATTTACTATATGTATGTGGATAGATAAGTGGAGTTTTTGGCAAAAGTTGAAGATGCTAAAATTATCTGTCCTTATGCATATATAGATAGGCTCAAAAGTTAGTGCTTTGAAAGTTTGTAAAAGTTAACAGAAACTCAGTGTACATACACACGCATATAGGCATATGTGTTAGGAAGGGTTATGTGTATGCATATACATGTAGGTGTATATTATACGTATATATATATATTATGCTCACAAAGATAAAAAATTAAAAACATTGCGTAAAGTGGAATTTTTTCCTTCTCCAAACTGAAATTGACTTTTATTTGAATTTCAGCTGTTACGCTTTTTAGGCTATAGTGTGTAGACGTTTTTGGTTTAATAGAACTTTGAATGGGGTTTATACATTTTGTGCGCGCACTAAACGTACATAGATGTCATACACGTATATAATATGTGTACGTACATAGACAAAATTGTAATCAGTATAGCTACACTAGTTGGGCCCAACCTGGGTTAATTGCTTCAGCTAATAGCTGCAAAGGGATTGGGCTTTATCTAAATTTGGCTCACAGGACATATTCATGCACATTCGTATACCTAAATCTCAGCATGTTTAAAATAAGCATATACCTAGGTATATTTTATGCAGCTGATGAATGAAATAGTGGGGGTGAATGTTATATTTTGTTATATATAGATATAACGTTATATATAACGAGGGGTTTTGTGCTTTTTAATGCAGAGTTAGACTTGGTGTGTTGCGGCGGGGATTGGAGAAAATTAAAATGGATATTAATCACACTGAATAGGCCCATTAGGTTGAGATGTGTTTGTAACAGAGCACATGATAGAATGTGGGAGTTTGGTTGTTGTTGTTTGAGGTTCCGGCTGCTCTACAAAGACCGGGAGGCGTGCGAGCTGGGCGCCTATGGGCTGGAGGAACTGAAATTCCCGCGCATCATGCTCTATACGCTGAGAATAGCGGATGGAGACGAGTTCATTGTGCAGGTAAACCAATCAACCCAATGACATATTGCTTGCTGTTTGTGCTCTCAGCTAACCAGTTGACTCATCCAAACTGTTGGTTAATCTAACCTAATTCAGTTATATTTTCTCGTCTAACTTAATCCAGTATTTCTTTTCAATCTAACTTCATCCAGTTAATCTTGCTTGATCCAGCCTAACCTAATCCAGTTAATTGTCATAATGTCATCCAACCTAACCTAATCCAGTTAATCTTCATCCAGTGTAACACAATTTTTCTCAATTTCCATGCATTCTAACCTGCATTTAATCCAGTTAATCTTGATGCAGTTATCTAACCTAATGTTGTTAATCTCGGGGTTATGTTGTTGCTGTAGGAAAAGCCAGCGGTGGTGACGCGGACTCGATTCAGCGGGACTGGCACGTCAACTGGCTCGGCCAACAGCTCGCCCGTCAAGGCGCATCACCATGGCAACGGACAGCGCCGCAACTCCTCCGGGACACCAGGAGCCAGCCACTAGACCAGCCTTGGGGCAATCATTCCTGCAATGCACTAAACGGATTGCATTCAAATTCGCTTGCTTACTAACTCATATAATATTGACAAAGTGAAATGGGTACTCTGATAAATCTGAATTACATGCTATTCGCTTTTTCGATTGCAACCACTGCTAAGTTTAGTTTTGTTAATAGGTTTCATGTCTGAACAGCAGCTGGGTTGAAGGGGCTATCACACTTAACATTGTCTTGCGTTAGTGGCAACACTGATTTTGATGCAATTTGTTTAGGGCATTTCAGGAATATTGACCCTAAATATTGCTTTCCACTGTATTTTAGCAGACTGCCTTTGGGAATTGCAGTCAGTAGATTCGATTGTTGGGCATTTTTATGGATTTTCGCAAGGAATCTTTGTCAAAAATGAACTAACAGGATAAGATTGGTTGATTGCATTGTTCACGTATATACGCTAAAGTTTTTGGATTTTTGCATGAAAACTTTATTTTATAATAACTATGAAATTCGATCAAGTTAAGCTATTCCGTTAATAAGCTCCGGAAAAAATTAGGGTTTTCCCGTTTTACACTAATTTTTAGAAACTGAAATAATTGGCGGCATTATTAATTATTTTGTGCAGCATTATAGTGATTTATATAGACTTGTAATATTTATGTAGTATTAATTTGTATAAATCTTTGTAATTATTGTAATATATACTTGTGTTTTTTGTATTGTGTAGTATTTAGTATTTACTTCGGATATTTCGGAGCTACGGTTGAATCAAGGTGGGCACGACAGCGCCCAGCCCTAGAATAGGAGAAAAACCACTCAATGGGGATTTTTGAAATTTATTTTTTTAATAACTTAAAATATATGCAAACGAGTGACTTTTAATTTGGTGTGTGTATCCGCCTAGTAGAAGGCTACATGCATGCAAAATTTTAGAGAGATTGGTTGAGTCTAACTTGAGATATGTAAAGTTGTCTTTTGCAAACTTGACACTTTCCGTCTTTTTTTTCAACAGCTCTACCGGATCGGACGCTTGTAGGGTTGTCATGACTATATATGTTTTTCACATGCAGTTTGACCAAAGTTGCAAAGTAACGGGTCACTTTAATCAATTTCGTCCCCGTTCAGTCTCTGCTTGGAGGGGGGAACCCCTTTTTTGTGGTCAGAAAAAGCTTCGAAAAATTAGAAAAAAATGTCCGAAAAATTTCTAGCCAACTTTTGAGAAGTCACGCAAGTGAGGTAGCCTCCATCTCTGGCATGCAGGGTTGTGTAGTGGTGCTATAGTGCATCTGCTATTTTGGAGTCGATCGTGTAACTGTAGCGCAGGGGAGGAGGCTCGGAAGGGAATTCGCGTGTATTATGGGGGTAGCCTACCTATGGGCAGTACAGCCAAGACGGTTATAGATGGAGGTCTGTCGTTTTGTATGCGAATATAAACCCATATACTGTGCATTGCAGGGTGCTATTAGTTTTGCTGTCAGATTTTCCTAGTAGCCAGAACTGGTGTACCCCCTCTGGCACCCTTAAAAACATGGTTTCTCGTGACTTTGTCAATGTATAATGTTTTAATGGCTAATCACTCGTGTCGTATTGTTATAACGACACAATAATCTAGGTAAAGGGGTGTCTGTTGACATTGTTTAGTCAGTGTCGTGTATTGTGTTTCACTTTGGCACCCCAGGCAAATCGCCAGAAGTCTCAACTTTCATAAAAAACTGACGAAGGGGGTCCTCAGGGGTCAAATTTTTGAGTTTGAGATTTTAATGTTTCTAGGGCTAATTTAGGCCCCTGAACATGAATCCGAGGTCCATTGTTGCATAGGACCCCCCTGGACCCTCCTCTGACCCCCGTCAGGGTACCACCCCCCAAGGGGTGCAAAGGGGTTAAGTTTTCGACATCGGGATTTTGATGTCTCTTGGGGTAATTTGTACCCCTGAACGTGAATCCGTTGTCCATTTTGCTTACGACGCTTCTGGATCTCATACGACCCCTATCTGTAAGGTGATCTACAGCGGTAAAATTTTCGAAATTTAGATTATGATGTCTCTAGGGGTAATTCGGACCCCTGAACACGAATCCAAGCGTTATTTTTGGCTTGGACCGTCTTGGACTCCACTGAGTCTACAATAAAGTGTCGTCTGTCAGTTTTAGAGGGTCCATTGGCTAGAATAGAGTCTCCGCTGTCTAGAATAGAGGGTCTTCTGCATACGTCGGCAGCCCATTGTAGCCACTTGATGACTTGACTAGTTTAATATAGCGGTGTATATTTATAGGCAGGAAACTGTATGTTTTACTCAACTAATGTTTCTTGGCTGGCATCGTTTCACTGTGGCACCTCGAGAAAGTGCCGTAGCTGTGAATTTGACCAAAATATGGAAAATATTTTTTGCCAGTTTCAGCAAAAAGTTGTTATATATACATATACTTCGTTGCTGAATAATTGCGACCGGTGTTTACCTGCCGCTGCCAGGGCGTCAATTTTTTCAACTTTCCTCAATAAAAATCGCCATTTCCTTTTAGGTATATAAACAGCATCATAACAGCAGTCTGTCCAACGGATCTGCTACCACTTCATATAATTTCTAGGCTGTAGATTACATCGGTATGAATAGTTTTTTGGAAACAATTGACTGGAAATCCCTATTCCAAGATTGTCTCTCAATTGATGAACTTTGGGAAACATTTGTACACGTAATTACGTATGCTATTTATTTATTTGTACGTAAACACACACGAAATTCTAGAAAATCGAATTGGTCTCATAAGACCAAGAAAGCATACACGTACAAAATGGAGTGCTGGCGTGCTTATAAGAATTGCAAAAATGAAATTACGAAACGCAATTACACTGTCGCAGCTAAAAAAGCTAAAAGACTAGCTAGTGCTGACATTTTTAGATCTGAAGCAAAAGTTCTGTCTTCAGCTAATGCAAACAGCTTTTATTCATTTGTGAACTCTAAATTTGCTTCAAAAATAGTATTCCTCCTTTGAAGTTTAATGGTACCCTTTTTGCTGATGCCGCGAGAAAGGCAAACTTGTTTCAAGATCAGTTCGTTTCAGTTTTCTCTGGCAACGATGCCAGCTTGCCGCACTTTTCGCGTATCATCACGGATTTGCTAGATATACCTATTATAGATCGGAACAAAGTTCTCACGTCATTGAAAAAACTACCTAGAAAAACAAGTTTTGGTGCAGATTGTATCCCACCCATTGTTCTAAAAACAACCGCTGAAAATATCTGCGAACCACTAACCACGATATTTAATTATTCTTTTGATTTTGGAGTGCTACCCAGTCAGTGGCTCCAAGCAAAAGTTGTTCCGATTTATAAGAAAAAAGGTAATAGCTGCTTACCTAAGAATTACAGACCTATCAGTCTAACTGCCGCTGCAAGTAAAGTTCTTGAGCATATTATCAAGGACGAAATTATTGCGTACCTACGCCGTCTCAACTTAGTTAGTGCGTATCAGCATGGCTTCTTGTCTCGAACGTCGTGTCTACTATTGACACGTGGGTTCAAGCTTACTCAAATGGTGATTGCACACATGTGGCCTATATCAATTTTGCTGAGGCCTTTGACACTGTGTCCCATGTTAAATTATTGCATAAATTATCTAGTTATGGCATCACAGGGAAACTGATGTCTTGGATTCGAGCCTTTCTAACTGATAGGTCTCAGTGCGTAGTGGTTGACTCGCAGACGTCACGTGTAGCTAACGTAACCAGTGGTGTACCCCAAGGTACAGTTCTAGGACCTGTACTATTCTTGATTTATATAAATGACATTGTTGATAGCGTTAAGAACTGTAGTATTTTACTGTTTGCTGACGACGTGAAACTATCATTCTGCTCCTAAGGGTAGCTCGTTCTCACTTGAATTGCAGGAGGACCTGCGGCGCATCTACGACTGGTCAAACACTTGGCAACTGTCAATTGCAGTTGAAAAGTGTTCAGTTCTTGTGGTTGGTGGGTCCATGTATGCGCCTCAGTACACTCTGGGCAGTTTAGTTTTAGACGTACTACCCCACGTGACTGACTTAGGTATACTTGTATCTGCAAGGTTTTCCTCCCACAGTTAGAAAGTGGCCAAGAAAGGGTTACGTACATCGGCCAATATTTTTCGATGTTTTAAAACGCGTGAAACTAAGTTCCTTGTTAAAATGTTTGCAATGTACGTACGTCCAGTCTTAGAATATGGATCCCCAGTCTGGTCTCCTTACTTGTTAAAAGACATTGATCTTATCGAAAAGGTGCAGCGTTCTTATACGAAACGTATACCAGCAGTGAGTCACTTGAAATACCCAGACAGACTAAAGGCTCTTAATCTCGAAAGTCTGGAGTACAGACGCTTGCTTGCGGATCTTGTTTTCGGGTACAAAATTATAAAAAATCAAATTTATTTAGATTTCGATTCTTTTTTCCGGTTTGCCCAATATACTGGTGTTCGTTCTCACAGTCTTAAGTTTCGAGTCCCACGTGCTAGTTCGGAACTTATTAACAGCTTTTTTAAATTTAGATTCGCTAATTTATGGAATGGTTTGCGTGAAAGTTGCGTTTCTGCTCAGAGTACGAAAAAATTCAGTCAGCTTGTGAACTTGGATCTCAGTTATCTACTAAGGGGGCGGGGGGTTAGGTGACCACGTAAGGTCCTCTCCTGCCTGTATCGTTTATTTCTTTGCATCTGTCTGGCCATTTTGTTATGCTATATAACTTTTTTGTTTTGTTTGTTTATTCCTTTTCTACTAACGCTTTTCTCTGCTACGACTACTATAATAGTCGGTAGAGCTACTAACGCTTAGGCACCTGGGCATATAGGAAATTTACTGTCTTCATTGTTAGCATGCTACGTCGGTGATGTAATGTAGATATAAACACTCTTGTCTTGTCTTGTCTATATAGTTTTTGATGCTTAACACGAAAATGAACATGTTTTGACGAAAAAGTTATGTAAGTACATACAAGTTTGCATGTCATTGGTTTTAACTAAAGCGGAACAACGCAGATAAATTATTATAAAAATGTCCTCATTGGGCATCACTGAGGTTAGAATAGGAGGTTAGCGTTCTAAAGCGGAAAATTGCAACCAACAATTCCAAAATTTGCAAAATTAATGGACAAGTTTGCTGTGAATAGAGAAAATGTATGTTGTTTAAGTCGGTGGACAAGAGCGTGATCAAAATAGCCAGCCCCATGACTCCTGCGCCCTATTCGCGCGGATTATAAAGTCAATATAATAAGACCTTTTTACTTTTCAACCTGTGCCAGGTTCCGTGCGAACATCAGTAGTATGTTGGAATAATTCGACCAATTAATGTATGGTTTGTAGTATCGTATGCAGTCAAGCTTGGGTTAATGAGATCAAACTACAAGTAATGGATAATCGCTGTCACGACACGCGCTAGAGACTAAATGCTGAAAAATTTCAGCATGTCTGTTACAATCTATCTAACGTAACGTAATATTGGCGTTTTCGGAAGCTGGCGCTTACCAATGATTCGCGCGAATAGGGTGCAGAAAGCGGTAATGTATCATGGGGCTGGCTATTCTGATCACGCTCTTGTCCACCGACTTTAACAACATAAATTTTTCCTATTCACAGCTAACTTGTCCATTAATTGTAACCAGCTCGGTTGCATTTTTTCACTTTAGAACGCTACCAACCTCAATGATGCCCAATGGGTGCATTTTTATAATAATGTATATATACGTTTGGCTTTGAACAGCTTTTGGGTGTAGGTTAATTGTCAATTGTAAGTTAGACCAATTGTCTAGTAGTCAACTTTCTGCGTGTGTAAATTGTACTTTTGTAAACCGTCCCCATATGTATGTACAATAGATTTTGTTTGTGATCGTTATTCTTGTGGGTTTTTTAACGAGATTTCGTGATGTTGCACTTTAAACATTTGAACATGTTTTACTTAACATATAATGCTGGACTGAACTGAATAGAATTGCCGCTGGTTAATAGATGCTTTGGACAAAATGCAGTCAGCTAGTGGTCACTCCGCTTATGCTGTAGTGCTGGTTCTTTGTGCGTAAGAGTGTCCGTTTGTCCACAAGCACAATAATATTGTTCTTTCTGTCATTGCTTTTGCTAAAAATTCGGGTATTAAGTTTGGACTAAGTTTGTATTAAAGTTTTTGGCTTGACTCTTTTTGTATGAGCTTTTGTTGTGCACAGGGTTGTGTACGGATAGACAAGTTTGTAACGCGTTACCTCTCGTAATCTTTTGTGCGATTATTCCAGGAAAATTGTGCTTTAGGGCAAACGAACTGTTCTTACGGACAAGTATGAACCATGCTTTATTGGTTGTTCATATCGGCAAGAGTACATAAACGTATTGATGGCCTCTGTACTCTTGATATTTGTTGGTTTGCTGGATCAAACTGTAGTCATTTCCTCATGGCTGCTCGCAATAAGCTATCTTTCTGCTGTATGTACAGTATTATTCTGTTGCTCTTGAGTTAATCTAAAGTTTACTGTAACTCGTTTGAGTCATGTGACATATATACTCTTGTTTGCTCTGAATTGAACTACATAAATGTCTCACCAGTAATTAATGACTTATTACTAAAATTGTTTTCTATTATTGCCCTTCCCAATATAAAAATACAAATTTCAAAATTTTTGAATGAAGTCCTTTGGCAAACTTTTCTTAGTTTTTTGTGGAATTTACAATATAATTTTATAATTGCAATGTTTCAGTTTATCAGACAAATTTGAAACTTTTGGCAACGTTCAAACTTCAAACAGTATTATATAATTTTCAAGAGTTCATCATGGCTCATAGAGTCTTTTCGTAAATTAGATTGACTGGATTAGGTTAACTAATTACTTTTCATAAATTAGTTAACATTCAGTCTACTTTTTAAGTTTTAAGTGCAGTTGCATGCATTTGTTTGCAAAATTTCTCAAGTTTAATAAAGATTATAAATTTAATTTGAATTGATGTGGTTAATGGAATTGAGTTGATCTGATGGCCGTTAGTGCTTCTGACCCTGTTCAGGCTGTGCACCCGATTTGGCATGTAGTATTTTTTGAATTGTCAAAATT
Organism: Trissonchulus sp. WLG1_4; assembly: GCA_030248245.1. Lineage (NCBI taxonomy): Eukaryota > Metazoa > Nematoda > Enoplea > Enoplida > Ironidae > Trissonchulus > Trissonchulus sp. WLG1_4. The sequence continues at coordinate 44,584 of JASANF010018017.1, forward strand.
TAAAAGTCCAAAACTGATTGTTTTTTGCAGCAGTTGATCAATA
>JASANF010018018.1:0-39514 GCA_030248245.1 Trissonchulus sp. WLG1_4
ATCCGGACCTGCGCGGCTCGGCGCCCCTGAGTCTGCCCACCAGCGCCGCCCCTCCCGTAGACGGTGCCACGAGCGGAGCCAGTGGAGAGCCACACTACGCCAGTGCCGGGGGGAGGGTAGACATGATGGCGCCCTCGCATTCCGCCTCCTTCAGCAGTGGCCCGCCCTTGGGTGTGTTTCGTTATGAATAGGGATGTTTGAAGGCAGTGTTTTTATTAGGTGACAATAATAAATAGTTGAATTTGTGGTGATATTGTGATGAAAAGGTGCGCAAAATCTAGGGCAGCAAAGTAGACTAGAAACAGCGTAATGCCTATGGATGGCATTATACCAAAACAGCAGCAATATTATGGTTTTATAATGTAAATAATGATAGCTCAGTTTTAACCAATAATTGCTGGACAGTGAAAACGTGAAAAACTAAGCACGTGAACGTGATTTGATTACCAAAAGAACTAATTTCATTCAAGAGTAGTGGAGTACAGCTATTAGTTGCAAAATGTTAGATTTGAGTTTCGCAAAGTTTTGCAATGTTGTTAGAATAGTCACGTTGAATTTTCACCAAATAGGAAAGCTGGAGCATACGACTAGACAAATTCTAATTTAGGTTTTTCGCTTGAAATGTTACTTAAGCTGTCACTAGATTATAGTCAAAGCAGTATGTATATAAATATTATATGTTCAGCAAACGATGCTTCTGACAAAAGCAACATCCTAAGCCCGTTCAATTGTCGGACAGTGACCGTGCAACCTGCCCCTCCTCCGCCCCCCGCCACCCTGACGCCCCCCCTGCTCTCCCTGGGCTCCCCCCGGTCCCCCGACGACGGCTGGCCGGCCCCCCCTGACACCTGTTCCCTGAAGGAACGCAGTAGCAATTCCCCTCCCCCCTCTGCCGGTGCTGGGCGTAATAACCCCCCTGGGCATTATTTGACTCATAGACGAAATGTCAGCGATACCACTGCGGCTATCCTGGGAAATCGACGCAGTGCTTTTAGGTAGACTTTTTTGCTTTTTTGGCCTTATTTTTCCTGTTTTCTCTCTGTTTTTTATTTTTTATAAACTGCATTGTTACTGTAAGTGTACTAAAGTTCACTGTTTGTTTTTAAGTTTTTTAAAGTTTGACAGTATAATTTTTGAGCCGACATTTAGCAAGTAAAATTATTAAATCTGTGAAATGTGCGTTTTTCTTTCTGCGCTTAGTACTGTAAACTTGTAAGCTTAGATCGTGAGCTCGACTGTAATATGTTGAGTTTGGCTGTAACTATACCGAGCCGGTATGAGAGTGGAGGTTTAGATATTAGCTGAAGCAATCTCGCTTTCTGATATTCTGTGAAATATCCAAAAATTTTTTTCCAGACCCTACAACCCCAGCGCCCTGAATTCCAGCACCTCGGCGTCGCCCACCGCCGCCGCCCTCCCTCAATCGTGCGCCGAACTGATTAGTCTGGAGGGCCGCGATCGAACCCAGATGGGGGGCTCGATGCCGGGGGGTATTGGGGCCAGCAGCCAACCCCCGCCCCCCCTCGCCAAACCCACGGTGGTCGAAGACGGGGACTCGTTGCAGAGCGAGAGTGACTCCTCCCGAGGGGGGACCCTGGCCCGCTCCGCCGGCTGGAACCCCTTTGCCCAGCCGGATCTAGATGATGCATCGTTTGGCAAGAATTTCGATCGGCTGCCCAGACGCGGATCGGCGAGCAGTGAGTTGGTTGGCCCTGGGGCTGTGGAGGCAGCTTCGGTTTGTAGAGATTTTGGGTGAAGGAATTTTTGCGTCAAATATATGTAGATGTTACGCTATATAGATCTACATTTTATTTTGTGGTATATATATTATATTCGGCAAATTTTTCTCCGGAATTATTTTCAATTTTTGTTGACTTTGGCTGTAAAATTGATGACGATTTGTGTTTCATTGTTTCATCAGTTTTTGGGGCAATACATAATATTGTGTATATTCTATTAATACTGCTACTCGTAGTTTTGCTTGGACGCTATACTTTGTCCCTGTTCTAGGCACGTCCAATGTGAAAAGTCGTGAGAGCTTAATCATGGATGAAACTGACCCGTTTGGAGCCGCGCCCTTTGATCCGCATCGTAAGTGGTAATAGCCAGTTATAGGGCTGATCGGACATTTACTCAGAACTAAAGATCTCATAAAAATTGACAGCGCGAATAAAGACCGCCCCAGTACTACAAGACTTCTCATGCCTCGTGTTTCTGGATTGTTGACCTTTGACCTAAAGGCCCTCCTTCGGCTTTCGTAGTTGCCATTTTGATTACGCCCTCAACTTATTTCCAGATTTTTTATTTTGTTTTCTTTCAGGTGCTTCAAGCCGTGCGAATGCAGCAAAGCCGAAAGACAACGAAGTCAGCAACAGTTCACTAATGCCACCGCCAAGCACCGTGCAGCACGGTTAGTTGCAATGATATTGACTCATATTCGTTTCTTAGTCACCACAGATCTTCGATAACGATCTGTGTCTGGGGGGTGGGTGCCAGTAAGTGGTTGTTAGTTAGGAAGGTTTTGTGATCCTTCTAGTTGCGGCTTGTCAGTAAAGTGGCGTCTGTCCTTTTTAGTATGAAAAAATTATACACTTTAGCAATTCGTTATTTATTGCAATAAAGCCAGTAATTCGTAGTGTAAGGCATACATGTATGAAGGGGGTTGGATAGGGGGATCCCCAAAAATTGGGGGGCCGGGGGGAGAGGGTCCCGAAAATTTGGGCGACATTTAGTAAAAGTGGCACCTTTTTTTACGAAAATGTTACAAAATTTCGTGAATAATTCCAGTGATATAGATAGTATTTGTGTTTAGGCGGCACTCGTAAAGGCTCCCGGTCCTTGGTAGAACCACTAGCAACAACAACAACAACAACAGCAACAACGACAGCAACTGAGCCTGCAGTATCCAGTGGGGGCTTGGTGGCTGTCAGCAGCACTTTCACCAATCTCAGTGGCAGCCTGAGCAAGCAGACTCGATATCTGAAACTGGTGGATACGGACGAAGACGAAGATGTATCAGCTAGCTCGGCGGGTCACGTGACCAAGCCCCCGGAGCCAAAGGAAGAACCAGTGACGCTGTCCAGTGGCGAAAGACAGCTGCGACGGAAGGACGCGGATACGGACTCGATTGGCTCGTGTAGTAGCTTGCAGGTAATTGAAATTGGTCCGTATTTGGAAGGAAAGACCATACTTCCTATTTTGGAAGCAGGAAATAAGGAGGCGCCGGGAATCGAACTAGGGCCACTGGCGATTGATTGAAGGGTTGGTTGGTACTTGGTATGATCAAGAGTACATAATAGGAAGAGTATGACACTTCCTATTATGCCTTCGGGCATGCGTCCAAGGCGAAATTGCGGAGCGCGAAATAGCCCGTTTATGTACGATTTTGAGGGGTGTTTCCGCTCTCATTTCAAGACACTGAGAAAAACCTTGCCGTACCCCCCCCCCCCCGTTAGTTTAGTACCTCGTGTTCGGTTGAGGGGGGTACCCTCCCTGAGTTGAGTACGGGGTATCGAACCAGGGTTTTTTTAAATAGGATTTCATCATTCTGGCGTCATTTTTAAACTTCTGTCGTCATTTTTATTTTCCGTTCGTCAAAATTACATTATTGCTTTCCAGTACCGTTGCGCTGCAGCAATGTTGCTAGTTAGCGTTATCTTACAGTGGTGTAACGAGAAAAAATTATCAGCCAAAATTTGAAAAAATTGGCATTTTCATGAAATTTAATAGGATTTTCACTCAAATTTTGGTCAAAAATTGTTGAAATCGGTGATTTTTGGCCCAAAAAGGGTATTAATTTTGATTTTTTTGAGAGTGGGGGTCAAAATGTAGTAGACCAATGGGGGGGGGGGGTTACGTAAAGTTTTGGTGCTGTTACATCTATGCTTGTATATACATGGGGTCTCAGTCCGGGAGGGCATGTCCCAGATTTTTCAAAATTTTAGTGGTCTTGTCCCGACATCTTGGGCAGTTAATCTCAGAACAACCACAAAATTTCCAACTTTTGCCTAAGAATGGGATTTTTTTCCAAAATTTGGATCTATTTTGCAATCTTATAGCTTTTTAGAACAGTAAGCCACAAGGATGCAGGAGTCTAAAAACGACAACCCTCAAAAACAAAAAAATTGGGTATTTTTTCACTTTTTAGACCTTACTTGGTCAATTAGTGGAGACGTATTAGAAATTTAGCCGAGAAATTAAAATCAAATCACGTCAGAACTCAGAAGCATTACGTCACATCAGATTGGGCACTAGATAGGCATATAAATGCACTCGCGTGCACAGCCTTTGATGATAGCTAATAACAAAAATACGAGTAAGCCACTAAGTCGCAGGGGTGCCCACCCTCAGTTCAGTACAGGGTCTTCAGTTGAGGGGGGTGCCCCCCCCCCTCAAAACCGTACACAAAAGGGTTATTTCGCGCTTCGCATTGGACGCACGCCCGAAGGCATAATAAGAAGAGTGTCATACTGTTCCTACCATGTACTCTTGGTAGGATTAGAGTTGAGTCATACTTGCAGTGGGATGCCCGTTTTAGGTTTGGTCACTTGATTTAGGTAAATGTCGTCAAAATTCGCAGATGACACAAAAAGATGTGCACATGCGGGGTGATTTTCGTAACTTTGCAAGCCGAATGGACAATTGAGTTACGATAGCTTGAGTCGATGCTGAACTAGTGCTAACTTGCGCTGTGTGATTCTCGTTGACAAAGTTACAATAATGTTTACTTTCAACTTAGTTTTTGTTTTGTTTTGAAATTTTTTTTGCAATTTCGAAAACATTCCATTCATTTTTATAACATTGATGGATAATTTATTCATATGATTATGATAATAATTTGGCACATTTTTTAACCAACTGGCGACGTATTAAAATGTTTTTCGCAATTTTGCGGAACGTTTGGAAACTTTTTTTGCATTTTTTTTGCAAATCCGTTTTTTGTGAAAAAATTAACTCAGCTCAGGTTTTGGAAAATTTTCAGACCTTCAGATTTCAGCCTTCAGTTGAGCATTCAGCATTGAGCATTCAGTTGAATTATTTGAGAATCAAATGTTTTGTGGTTCCCCACAGCCAGACACATGAACACTAACACACGTATATAATGCATGACCTATATATGGGCTGCTGTTTCGCCACTGAACTGTTCTTTTGGCCTGCAGAAGGTTGAGTCCGGTTTCCGAGGGCAGTTCTCTTGGCCTGCAGAAGTTTTGAGTCTGGTTTGCGTAGTTTTCGAACTCCCCTGTAACCGTGAGGTGGTAAAAAATATCAAAAATGGAATTTGTTGATTTCAGCGCAACATGCAGACGACCACCACAGACGAGAGTGGCGAGCATTCGGCCGAGGAGACCGGAGACCTGCCCCCCTTCCACCAGGACCTGAACATCAACGAGCCGGGAAGTGAGCCCACGCTGTCGGCCAGCCAGGGGGGGTCGGGTCTGCTCGCCGGAGGAACCACTGGGGGGGCCGACTACGAAGGGGACTTTGAGGAGGAAGAGGAAATAGTTCAGGGCCGACCGCCCCCCTCTGCCTATGCGGGCTATCAGTATTTTGCTAGCGAAGAAGATCTGGTAGGGGGCACTGGCCTGAGCGGTTTAAGTAGCCCCGGCAGCCCCCCGGACAACCGGCTGGGAGGGGGTGGCAGTACGGTGCTCAGCCTGAGTCCCAGCTACCGGAGCTCGGCGGCGGATTATGAGTGCGGGGGGGAACGGCCGTTGTTGGACGATGACGAACTGGACTTACAGGCTAGCCCGCCCAGCTCTTCGGATGCGAGCACCCTAATTATGTCACCCCAGGACGGAGGCCCCCTCTACAATCCGGCCGGCCTGGGAGGGGGGCCCGGTGGCGACAAAGTATGCCTTTCCCCCTCCGGTGCGACGAATCCGGTTATTTCGGCCCCCCCTGCTGGGGCCAGCTATTCGGCCGAAAATATTTTTCTCAACGCCCCCCTCAGCAGTCAGCCAGCGCAGCCGCTGATGGTGAAACCCGTTCCACCTCCGGTCCTGCCGAAACCCGCCGCCGCCCCCCCTCCCCAGCTGAGCAGTGGCACAGATTTGTTTGGCCAGGCCCCCTTTGTGCGCCTGAGACAGCCGCCGCCAACGACGTCACAGAAAGACTCCGGCCCCCCCTCCGCTGTGACTCATGTGGTTGTGCGTGACTCACCCTCCCCTCGCCCCCTACAGCAACAACAATCGTTTCCAAATTCGCACGCTGGCGACTGCGGTGGATTTAAGGCCAAATCGCTTGCGGCTACTAAACAAGCGACCCCGGTTATTCCGCCCCCGACCCCCCCTAAGCCCTCGGGCCTGTCGGTTGTGATTCGCAATAGTGGCGCCGTGTGCACAGGGGGGCCCGGGGCGTCGTCCATTTTCATCGAAGGTTCGGGGGACTCGTGTGGTGGCGGCGGCGGGGGCGGCAGCTCCAGTGGAGAGGAACTGTTGCTGAACTCTCAGCAAGAGGACGAGCCGCCCAGATCTCTGGGTTTGGTGGCGGGCACTGCCGGCTCGCGACTGAAACGAACAGGAGGGCCCGGCCGGTCGCATAGGGCTTCCTCCGCTACCGGCGTGCCCCCCCTGCCCAATTTGGCTGAAAGCAGAGAAATGGTGGTCTTGTCCTCAGCTGTGAACAATCGACACCAACTGCCGACCGGAGGGGGGGCCCACAGCGCCAACACTGCTGCCCCCTCTGGTTTTGCGAGTAACACGGTCCCCTCGGCTATAAAGGGCTTTAAGTCGAGCAAAAACACTCGACACAAATCCACTGGCGGCATTGTGAACACTAGCTTTCAGAATGAAGACTTTGACTCTACTATCAACACTACTGCGACTGCTACTGCTGCTGCTACGAATTCGGCTAAGCCGGCCAACCAAGTACCTAGCAGTCAGAACCGAACTACGGGCAGAGCTGCTAGCTTTGCTCGTAGCTCTGTTCAGGCTATATAGGCATATTATAGGGTTTTTCCATCTATTTATATGATATACAATTATTTGTTTATGTAATTATTACGGAATTTATATGTATTAATTACCTATTATTGAGAATACTTGTGATTTCTTATTGTGCATTTAAGTATATTATATTATTATATTATATTTATATTACTTCTGTATTGTTTTGCTATGTGTGATATTTTTCGGTTGCACTTGACACTGATATTACTTAGTAGTTAGAATTGCATATCTAAGCCTTTTTAACAGATAATTTACAGATGATATATTTAATCGTTTTTGCGCGTTTAGTTTAGTAAAAAATTTAATGATTTTCTGCGTTATTTTAGTTGTTACAAACGTTTAATTGACCATTCGAGAGTATCTTACTGTATAAAAAAAGAGTCGTCGTATCAAAGAAGAAAGAACGTCAAAATCAGAACCACTTGTCTTAAAAACGAAGGGTGGAATTCTAGAAGGGTGAATAGCGAGTGACTAACTTAATCAGTCGCTAAACGTTCTTTCATTACGTTTCGTCATTACGAATTCTACACGCTGAGAATAGACTCGCTTGATGTCATTCAACACGCGCGTTATTCTTTTAATCACTGACTAACTTAATCACCCTTCTAGAATTCCACCCGAAATGTTTCTTTTTTTCGTTAGAATTATAGGAAATTTGACCCTGGAGAAATTTCTAAGGTAGTTAAAACGAATAAGTTAAAAATTCATTGTGCCAATAGTTATTACATTGTGTAAAAAAAATTAATCTATTTGGTCCCTTCTTCGAATTTGACCGCTGTTGTGCATATATTATTGTTTGATTCTACTTAATATTGTCTTAGTATGAAAGCAATGTGTTTTCTGCTTGTTCACCTTTAAGCAATCACTTCAGTTTTAAGTTATATGTATTGATAAATATTAATTTATTGTTTTTGGTGTGTAAGGTCAGTTAATACTTGAATTTTGGCGGTTTTTCCAAAAGTTAACGCTTTCTGTTTCAAGACATGTTTAGTGACAAAATTTCTACCAAAGTAACATCTAACAAGCACACATGTGCAGCTGAGGAAGTCTGGGGGGGGGGGGGAGCCGTCGATTCGTGAGCCACCAATTTTTGCTCCCCCGTGAGCTTCCTTCAAAACATCTGGGGGGTGGGGGAGCGGACCTGTCTGGGGGGGAGCGAGGTTGGGTTGGGGGCGGAGCAATCCCCCCCACGCCCATGTATGCTAACAAGCCTAAAAGTTTTATTTAAGGTTAGAGTGCTAAAAGAAAAAAAGAATGGGTTTATTTTTTACTTTCACTCAATCTTTGAAATTTCTGTTAACGTCACGTTTTTGCATTAGTTACCAGAATTCGCAAAGGTTGAGACGAAGACAAAGAGGCAAAGGTTGAGATTTCTAGGTTAAAGCTAGTTTTTTTCTTATTTATTAAACTAATACTAATTTCTTATTTATTAAACGATAAGTTTTCGATAACGATAACAGTTTTCGGTGAAAAAATGATAACGATAACGCTGCAATATTAAAGAAATAATTTAATACTGGCCTTAAAATTGTTAACGCAAATGTTGCTATGATATGAACACTGTTTCTGTGACTTAATTTTCATTTATGCATCATTTTGGTTTGTGCTGTACTGTGCACAGTGTGTGTGCGTGTTTGTGTCACAGAGTGTGTCTGTTAGCTCCCCATGCGTTGCTTGTGCAAGGTAGTCACAAACTAACAACTAATTCAACATGATTAGTAGAATTTTTGAAAGTTTAAAAAAAACATCAGTATGTTTTGATTAAAGTCTCGGTCATCAAAATGTTTAGCGTATTAATTTTTTGTTTATTTGTTTAATTTATTACTTAATTGTATTTGACTTTCGACATTATAATGGACTCATTGGATAGTGATGTAAATGTTTTTGTGAATGCTAATCACAAAAGATAAATAGAATCCGCTAAACTCAGTTTTTGAATAGAAAACGTTGATAGTTGTTAGGTTGTGAATACCAGCCTATGTGTGATACTGCATTACTAAGTCTGGATTTGTAAGATTTTAATAAAGAAATTCATGTTACACTTGTCGTTTGTGGTTGAACGTTAGTTAAGGTTTAACTTGAGTTGAAAAAGGTCAAAATCCGAAAAATAATGCGAACGGTCGAAGGTGGTGAACTGTCTTATATGGAGCAAGTTTTTGACTTTTAAGGGGTAGTGTTTTGCTGGAGAATTTGTGCCAATTTTCCTGTTGAAATTAAAAGTGGTCACGAACTTTCGGCTACTTCAAACGATGAACGATTCATTCAACTAGATAGACCATTTCGGATCATCAGGTCACGTGACTCGATCCGTTTCTGCACAGAGCCATTCATCACTGACGGCCGCATAATTGGTCGATTGGTAAAATTTGTTAACTCACACCGCATGAAAAAATATTAGTAGATCTTGAGGTTTTGAGAACGTTGGGGTCAAGGTCAAACCTAACGATTGATCGCATTAAAAATGCTAAAGAATGTCATAACCATTTTCTAATTTGTTCTAAAAAACCGTATGTGAGTGATATTTGGTTTGAAATTTCACCAGCTTAAAGCTAATCGACATTTTTTACATTTGCCCATAAGGTGTTCGAGCATAGGGTAGTGCACCGATTCACCTCTTCCTTGTTATGATACCATACCAGGCTACGAGTGATAGCTTCAAAACAAGGGCATCCTAACTACATAAATTTTCTAGTTGAATGCATATAGCTGAATTAATGAATCTACCTGAACATACATTTATTTAACAATGTAATGTTATGTCAAACAAGAGTTCAGGTTGCTGTCATGGCGGAGAACGTATCGTTAAAGACATCGATTAATTCATAAAAAACCCGCATTCTGTCGAATCCATATCAAATTATGATGATAATAGTATGTAGTATGAAGATTTTCATACCTACTACTATAGTTTGTCAGTTGTTTAGCCCGAAAATTTCTGTTTCAATTGGGAAAGCATTCAATCATTTTTCGTATAAACTTCAGATTTTTCACTCAATATTATTTACTTATTCATTCTCAGATTCGTGATAATCAGCCGGCTCTTTTCCTTGTTTTTCGTTATTCGGCATTTTTATCTACCTCAAAGCCAAGCCAAGCAACTTTGAGATGTCAGACGAAATTTCTGACTATCGCATATTCAACTGAATTTTCTGCGTATCGGATCTTAAACTAAGTTTTCTGAGTAGTCATCTTCGTCGAAATCTTGGCCTAACTCTTCCACGATATAGTTTGTGGTCACAATGTCCGGCAGCGCCCTGTTTCCACTGGAGCCGGCATTGGATATGGCTGTCGCCACCTGAGCGTGACCTCCGGGCAAGCCAGCTATAAAATCGTCCTGGTGTCGACCGCACAGTTTCAGCAGGAGACACTTGTATTCGCGACGAAACTTGTCCTGGAAATAACAAAGAAATCCTGGAATTTCACGTGTGAGACCAAGAAAGAGTACATAATAGGATAGAATAGGATAATAATTCTTTATGTACTCTTGGCGAGACTAAAGCTCGGTTCATACTAGTCCTTGAGGACATATGAACAGAGACAAGGACAAATTTTAGTTGAGAGAAATTGACACGACGATTATGTTTAATTTATCCACATGAAATGGTCTTGACCTAACCTTGTTCGTGCAAAAAACTGGTACATGCTAGGTTAGGCTGCTTCTTTGTTAATAGCTTAGAGACAAAACAATAAAGACAAGTATGAAATGCGTTTAAGGCTTACACAACTAACTATTTTTGAGTGGTGTATGTTGAGTGATGACAATTTGGTGATTCGAGTTCACTCAAGTTTAATAGTTTAGAACTTTGGACCGACTTTTATGGCTACAATGAATTTGTACTAAATTTTCACAGTACTAACAAAGTAAATTTACTTTTCTTTCTTTCATACTTTATTGAACAGTTTGTACACAATAAATTACAGCAACGGGTTTTTACAAAGATTTCACAGTAATTTTAAGAAAAATATGTGGAATATATATTAAATTTTAAGGCAATGCTCGTGACATGATCTTACATTATATATTCCATAAATGATTGGATTGAGGCAAGAGTTGCTCATTGCTAGGCAATGACAGCAGAAGAAGATGACATTTATGTAACGATACCTGAAACATTTGCAAAACAGGTTTAATTGAAATGACTCTATCACTTTTGGAGAAACATGGTTAAGTATCAAGTACCTACCTAGGTAAATTTATGTAAAATCAGTTATGGGCCCATCCCCACTTCTGTGATTTTAAGGTGGTAGTGTCGCCAAAGCAGTTTTGCTCATAGGCTGCAAAATGAGAACTTTTTGATTTGAAATTCTACGTTCACTGAGAAACTACTGAAATGCCATATGGTGTCAAATAAATACTGCCAGACACCAGACGACCAATATCTACCAATATTTTTAACCAATCACCATTTGTGAGCCAGAAATCACACAATAGAGACATAAAAGTTCAAAAAAATCAAGCCAGATATCAGATTGGCCAGCTTGTGAAGTACATGTAATGTTTTGACGCACCATTTTTTGCCACAAATAAAAAAAATGAAAAATGAAGCTTCGTTTTTCTTTTGATTTCAAAATAAGTGTCTAAATTTTTTACAATTTATCATTATTGCTGTGAGTACCTTACAGGTTACGCACAGTTTCACAGTTCAAACAGGCATTACTCCATAACGACTCAAGCAATTTGCACTAAATTTTGTGTACATAAACTAGAGTATATGTGCTTTTACTTTGTGTAAAGAATCTAAACAAAAAGTTTTTTAATTGTGACGAAATTATCGAATGTGGATAGGTTTTCAAAACGTCATTTTTCCGACTTTGCGACTTCACTGCTAACTGTATGCTGCATCAATTTTTCTGAAACTTGGCAAAAATATTTGCCTTGAAACATATTTTTAGAATATATAAAGAACAATGACCTATCTTTCACTGAAAAAGTTTTATAGTCGCGCAAAATCGACTGCTTTCGCGACACTACCCCCTTAAATGAACAATTACACAGATAGCCACAACAAAGTGTGAACAAACAGAAAAAAGTGTAAAGATCCTTATCTATCTCTTGGGGCTTTTAAAGTGGTAGTTGCGTTTTCGAGGTTTTTGTGATTTTTATGTAAACTTTGCGCCCACAGAACTCAAGTTACAAATGATGGTTCAACATGCATTTTTGGTACCTACAGTAATGTAAATTTAAAAATTTCCAGGCATCAGGCACTTTTCCAAATATTTACCTCTACATTTTTAGAGGGTTTCAATCACAAGAAACACGTTACCTAAGTTTTGGGTGCTTCTGAGTTTAAGCTTTTTTCTCAGTAAACCGACTAGATGTATAAAAAGTGAGAAGAATGCCTGGGGATTTTAGACGTGTCAAAAACCTCATCAGCTTTCAGCTCCAGTAGGTAAAATAGCACGATTCATAGCAGTGGCGCAAACTTTTAGCAAAAAACCTCATATTTTGAAAAGGATCTTTGTTTAGTCAAGTCAACAATATCAAAGTTTAAGTTTCAATGCAGATAGGGTAAACTCGTACATTGTTGACACTCGGGTATTAGCTGCCACTGCTAAGCTTTTGGATGCATAACTTGAGACAGTAACAGTTTTCAGTGATAATTTTAGTATCACGTGAAAGTTCATGATCTTGGCTATCAAACGGTATATAACTTATGGATATAACTTGTAAGCAAAACTATGAACGTGAGGATTTAGTATTGTCACTCGAGCGCACCCAGAAAAAACTAAGCAAATTCACAAAAAACTAAGATTTTCAGATGCAAGAATTATTGAATTACCATCACAGAAGGACTGAGTACGCGTTTTATGTTGACGGTTTCCTGTTGGAAAATGGTAGTATTAACAGCGTTTGATACGTTTTTTGAGATGCAATTTCATGCTGTAATTTACAGCTTATAAGTTCATTTTTTGGTGTTTAGTAATATTTTAACAGATAAAATCATACTCTGAATTATTTACGGATTAGAATCTCTCATTTTTTAAAAAAATATGAACAACGCAGATATCAGTGCAGTAGTGTCAACTCAGGCCGAGTCTAGTGACAACTATGTCCGAGCTGCAAAAATTTGAATCAGTTTACATTTTACTGTTGTTAAAAAGTTAAACAAAACTGTTGAACATGAGTTTACAACCATCTGAAAGCTAAGAAAATTCTCTATCTAATAATGTAAACTTCACATGCAGTTGCAGCATGAAAAACGAACTATTTTGAAAAGAAAAATAAACTATCAAAAAGTGTCAACTATGCACGAGTTTACCCTACTTTTAGGTAAGATAAAGTTCTATTCGACGCAAGAGACCGCTTGTGATTTGACATTATAAACGCTGAGCTATGACTTTCCAGAAAACACCTATAAACGCAATTACCCCATCAATTGACAGCTTAAGTAATATTTAAAAGAGACTATCTACGTGAAATCAGCTACATTTCAGTCGCAATTTATTCCTTCACCAAAGTTATATAGTTTACGTACGGTACAGATACCACCGGTATATACATACGTACATTGTGTACGCTTAAATTACGTCAATATTCATCGCTTATTTACCTAAGTTTGTTATCATGCAGCGATTAATAGCGCGTAAGCTAATTTATGTTACATAAATAATTAGTATATATGATTATGGATGAACTTACGCATTAACATTTTCTCTAAGCTCACTCAGCACCAAGTAAGTTTCGTATGGAAGCCAGCAAAAAGTGAATACTGTCACAACAATGATTAATAGCTTGATTACCTGAAAGCAAAAACATATCAGTTGACATTTCAAGGAACTAAAAAACGGTAACGAGGGCTAGAAAAATAAATAAAAGTTGGCTAGATACGTATGTAATCCTACCTAACTGGTCGGAGCGATTTTTGTTCCTTCTAGAGAAGGAACTATTGTTTTGAAATCAACTCTGCGTAGTGTAAAAGTAGCAGTCACATGTATCTCAGCGCATATGATTAACGTGTAAAGTCAGTATGGGATCCGACAGCTCTTTTTTATGCGGCCCCGAGGGGGCCGCGTATCTATATTCAGAATCTCAGGTTTCTATGTTATTTCTGGTAGGTCGAATTTCCAGTGTTAAATAACACTGGAAGGGCAGGTAGGTCAATCTTGCACTCAAATTCCGCATGACAGATGATGCCACTGAGAATAGCGAAGGGAGACAAAAGCAACAAACTGAGTGGAATCGAACCACCACCCCGTCGTTTCTCAGCCGGACGCTCTACCGTCTGAGCTAACCGGACTGACAGTTAAGAAATTTCTATAGGCAATACAAATAATGGAACACCGGAAGTAATCATCAACGTGTGCGATATGTCATTTAAAATTTAAAATTAGCTGTGAGACTGATATATCAAAGTTTCAATTAGTGATTTGTGGCTCCAACATATACTTTACAACATTCACGATTTGGTGTAAAAACTTTGGTTACTTATGTATTTGCCAATCAGCGCTGCTTAAAAACGTACATTAGTTACAGTTAACAACGTATCTTCATGGCCTCATTGTGTAGTGGTTAGCGCTCTCGACTTTGACTCTAGTAATCCGAGTTCAAATCTCGGTGAGATCTTATTTTTTTTATTACTTACTTAGGATATTTTGATTGTTTTATTAGTTTTTGATGTTTTACCAGTAAGAGTTTGGAGCTACTCAGCAGAGAATGTATGCGGGAATTGGAATTTATAAGTCATTTTATCTACAATTAAAGGCCGCGTTTAATATTTCCTCTGGAATATTGACACTCAATCTTCACAAGGTAACAACTTCTCACTCAGCAGAAGAGCTTGTTTAAAGACAAGTCGTTTTTTATGTATGTACTTAGAGTTGATTGCATAACTTACAACCGTATGTTGATGAAGCCGCAAAATTACAAAATTTGTTATCATGTACCTCTACATTATGAAACATATGTAAAAAACTTTCCTGCAGAACCCGTTCATAATTAGCAAATTCAGAAAAAATAGTCTTCACAACGTTAAATCCGCCTGTTAAAAACTGTTGTGTGTGTCAATGTTGGCGGCTAAATTAGCACAGCCGTTGGCGATGGTGTAATAATGCAATCAGCACTTGCTGAATGCTCAGTACTTCTGACAGACATGATAAGTTTGCCCCCGCCAAACAATAATTATACATAATGAGCGTGGCTAACAGTACGCATGTAGTCACCACACTACCTATACATACGTTGAGATTTAACATAAGCACACATGATAAACACACACGCACACAAAACTAGTGTAATACTGGTACCTAACGATTTTTAGAACGTAACTAACACAGTGAGAAGCGCATACGTGTAAATTGTGCTTTTGTAATATAGTATATACGCGGCGGCCACCCGCCGCGTAATAAAACGCCCAGGGGGTGGATTTCACGAAGGTGGTTTTACTAAACCATTGGTTTTACGTACGTTTTGCATGATTTGCACGTAATTTCATTACGAAATATTGAATGATTCGTTACGAATTTCGTAGATTATCTTAAACCATTGGTTTAACTCAGTTGAAAATTCAGAGAAACAGAGACCTGCTGTGCTGCAGGTTTGAAATTTCAACTGAGCTAAACCAATGGTTTAAGAAAATCTACGAAATTCGTAACGAATCATTCGATATTTCGTAATGAAATGACGTGCAAATCATGCAAAACGTACGTAAAACCAATGATTTAGTAAAACCACCTTTGTGAAGTCCACCCCAGTTTAACATTAACATTAAAGTTAATTAAAAAAAGTTAAAAAATATAAAAGTCATTGATTTTGGACTTACTTTAACTCAAATTCGCACCGGAGCCTTCCTTTAACTGTATCTTTAACTTGAATTTAAGCCATGGCCTTACTTTAACTTTAAGTTGAATGAAAATGGTCTAACTTTTTTGCCCTAGTAATTACTACCAAGTACCAGTGGCGTCGCTAGGAAAAAACTTTACAATGCCAAGAACTAGTATAGTAAAATACCGTACTTTTCTGCGACTTTTTTCAAAAGCCCGGCGACGACAGTCTTTTCGGTCTGGTATTTTGGTGCGGCATATTTTGTAGCCAATCACAGCATAGGCGAAATTAATCACGACCAAAGGCACGAAATACTGAATAATCGTCAAATAAACGTTGTAAATCTTCCACCATCGATCTTGAGCAACATCTTTGGGACTGCAAATTGGGAGAAGGGGGTCCCAGGGGGCGTAGCCAAATTTGTGTTCCACTCCGTAGGGTATGCTCAGAATAATGCTGAGGACCCAAATAGTGACAAGGACAATAATAGCTGTTTGGCGGTTCATTTTGGACAATTGGGGAAATACCACCGAACGAAAACGGTCGCAAGTAGTTACTGTAAGGATGAACACGCTTACAGAAAGAGTTACTGTTTCAATGAAAGGCGCTACGTGGCACATTACGGGGGGAAGGTCCCAGCGTTGTAGTAAAGCCGCTTGGAATTTAAAGGGGACTGCAAAAACTCCCGTAAGCGCATCCGCTGATGCTAAATTAGCAATGAAATAATTAGTTACATTTTGCATACGCTTGCGAGTAGCAATTATGTAAACCACGACTGCGTTTCCGATTACCGCTAAAAATGCAATCATTCCATACAAAACGAACCATAACACAATTTCGGCTTTGGTAAAGACGTACAACGTTTCTTCTTCATCGTCGCTTTCTGAAGAATTCTCGGAACTTGCCGGGATTTGATCCGCCGACCCTTGGATCGGCGATGTTAATGCGGATAATGTTAACGTAGTGAGCAGAAACCACTGCGGCATAGTTTGTAGAATTTTCAGAAAATGATATAATATTTACAAATCAACAATTTCAGAATGGTACGTTGAAATAAGTAAGGTAGCACGCAACCTAAAAATAAAAGTTGATAAACATCTAATAGTAAAGAATGTAATGTAATAGTGATAATAGATTTATAAAATTATAAAGGAAGTGGAATATTATAAGAGAAAGGTAATGCAGGTAAACGTTGAGCGTATTCAGCTGTTGACAAAAAGAAAGGGTGCTATGGGAATCGAAACCGATTCGCTCGCGCCGGCGACAAGAGTGCTAACCACTACTCCACAGCGCCAAGGCTCGTATGTAGGCCCTATTTCTCATTTACAACAGAACTGCAGACTGTGTATATTTTACGCGGCATTGAGATAGTTCAATCTTTGTAGGTAGAAATATATATTCCACTCCGGTTATGAAACGCAGCCATACACGGTTATCCCATGCCTACATTTCGTCGTACCGTCTTTAAATATGAATCAAAATCTCCAAATATGACCTTTTACTTTTTTTATTAATAAGGTATATTTTTAATTATTCTTGTTAGTAAAAATAGCGCTCTGAACGGAAGTGATTTGAGGGATAATTCAGAAAAACAACTAGACAACTTTTTGACGTTATTTTTTGGCACAGTTGGTTAGTATAGACTGATGAATAAATCTTGGTTGGAAGTTCCTTCCTTTTTAACAAATAAAATAACTAATAAAAAAGTCGAAGGTGAATTAAAAAGTTTTGATAAACTAAAACAATTAATTTTATTTTAAAAAAATTAAAATGAACTATTTTTTAGATGTGGAGAATAAATTGTAGACATAAACTTTGTTTACTTAAACCCGCCCATCCACGTTTTTTGCTGCACCACCCACCAGGAGCGAAAAGTGACTCGAACTGACCCGGCCCTATTTCTGATACCCGCGCAGTTTGTTTGAGCTTGGCCCACGAACGAAACAACAAGAACAAAAAGCCAAGGGGTAATTGCGGATAATGCCTCCTAAATCGATGAATGAGCCTGTTTGCGAATGTTGAATAGGCTACTGAAATGTGACGTAAAATTTATACACGCAATGATGTCACGTACGCATTGCACACTGAATTGTAGAGTCAATATATTACCCTACCATTTAAGCTATTAACTCAATTTGAAATGATGACATGTTTAATATCGAATGACTTATGGAAGCTAATATATACTGACATTATTAGACTAAGTTAGGTACAGCTAGGTCTTTATTTGAGTACAAATTTCTTCCATTTAAATTAAAGTTTCTTTCATTTTTCTTTTCTTTCATTTTTATTTTTCTTTCAAATATTTCTTTCTAATTTCTTTCTGACTTTCTTTCTTTCCAGTTTCTTTCTTTGAATTTTCTTGGATTTTCTTTCAAATTTCTTTCATTTTATTAGTAGTTTCTTTAATTTGTATTTATTTTACTACGCTTGGCACCTTTTGACTCAGGCCGCAAGAGTGACAATTAACGCTTCTTGACAGGTGCTCCACAACGCCACAGTCACACGAAACAAACTCCATCAGACTTGTCTGGATATACTAAACTTTATGGAGGGGCTGAAGCTGAACCCGGTAACAGTTGGCAGTTGACCAAGGGATGCTGACAGCAATTATGGCTTACATATAGACAATTTTGGAGTTTATTCAAGTGAGGGGTTGGGGTTTGGTGGGTCACTTAGAGGGGGATAATTCTGTGGCTCGAATTCGGAAAGGAGCTCACCTGCCCCTCCTAATCAGTAGTAGCCACACATTTCTAGCTGAGGACAACTGGGGGATGGGGGGGTGGGTTGTGAAAACCAAACCGGGGGAGCGGAATTTTTTAAAGTGGGAGCTGTTGGGGGAGCAATCTAGTAGCAGTTAGAAACTTGGTCTGAAGTTCATGAGTAAATAACATAAGCAGGTTTTATATAACATTACTGCTACTCCAAAATGTAATTACTAATCTAGACATCGCGCGCGAAACAGACTACGCGCTCTTTATGTGCTTATGTAATACATCTGCACCAATCAATTATA
The DNA here is from genome assembly GCA_030248245.1 of Trissonchulus sp. WLG1_4. Taxonomy (NCBI): domain Eukaryota; kingdom Metazoa; phylum Nematoda; class Enoplea; order Enoplida; family Ironidae; genus Trissonchulus; species Trissonchulus sp. WLG1_4. The sequence goes on from JASANF010018018.1 coordinate 18,725, forward strand.
ATTTGCACATCTGAAGTATCTCCGAAATTGCTTTTCTTTCATTTTTCTTCCTCGTTTCTTTCTAATTTATTTCATTTTCTTTCAATTTTATTCCAATTTCTTCCTCTTTTCTTGAAATTTTCTTTCAGTTTTCTTTATGAGTTTCTTTCTTTCTTTCATTTTTCTTTAAATTTTCTTGGTACTTTTCTTTAAATTAAAGTTTTCTTTCTTTTTCTTTCATTTTTCTTTCCACTCAAATAAAGACTTAGCTGTAGCTTAGCTTCGTATAACCCGGAGCTGTGTTTGTGAATCTCATCAGACAGAAGAGTTATAATTTGAACTTTGTTAGTAGGACTTCACTGCCAAAACAAATTTGTATCATTTGATTTCTTGAATAAACGTTGAAGCATTATGTTAGCTAGTTTCGATGACTGCTGAGTGATTAATTAGCTAGTAATTATGTAACTAATAAAAAGCCATACAGAGGCGGAAGATGTATCATTATTAGATGGAAGCTGGCTTAAGGTGGTAGTAACGTTTTCAACAGTTTGGCAGGAACAACATTTGACAACTTACGATTAATTTTCAATTAATAATTTATAGCACGCATATTAAATTAGGAAACTATAAATTATTATGAGATAAATGCTTGCTAAAATAGCTGGAAACAATCATTTTTAATTTTCACAGAAAATTTTTTTCAGCCAGTTACGACAATTTTTCATAAATTTCATGTTTAGCTAAGCCAAAGTAGTAGCTAGTCAAAAAGGCCGTTTATTGAAAAAAGAAAAAAATTACACACGGGCATGTCAAAAACCTTCAATTTAGATGCCAAAACTTATCCTTCCGCTTTTCACATTTTGAGATTACGTCACATTTATGTAACATTTCTTTTTGAACTAAAGTGCATTACACAAAAGTCCGCAACACTTGACAACTACTAAAAGGATTTTGTTCAAAATTTTGGATAAACTGGCACACATATGTGTCTACTTCATGCTAAAATTTCAAAAAAATTTTTGGTTTAAATTTTGCGTTACATCAATTTCATTCACATAAATCTGTAAAATTGTACTTCCGTGGACTAAATCTCAAGTCTCCATGTTGCAATCTTTTCATGCGTTATTTTACATGTTTTTTAGACAGTTTCTGATGTGTCAATTTTTTTATTTGTATTAATTTAGCCTATTTCGTGAAAAAATTAGATTCAATAATTAGTATATTTTTCAAAATTCGAAAAAAATTAAAACTGAAGGTCCGTAACTTCTTTTCTACATCATATAAATGCACCAAGCTTAGCATTAAAATTCACCCTCTTATTGACTATGTTGATGATGAAGAATGAAATTATTTGGAATTACACTGTCAATTTTACAAGCAAAACATGAAAATGGCAAAAATTCACGAAATTCGACTACTTTAACAGTGTCTGCTGACTAGCTTGTTACAGATTTAAGCTGGATAATGTGCGTAACTGTAGTTTCAGTCAAGTACTTTAACGTGAAAAAAAACAGCTATTAAATTCATTGAGTCAATCAAAATTTATAGCACGTTATAAAAACTGTCGAAAACGTAACTACCACCTTAATTGAACTCGGATGCATCTATAGGTGAAGCGCAGAGATCTAAAGTGACTTTGGCTGAAGACATATTTTGGCGCAAAATTTGGGTTCCTTACCGGAGTTATTTTTGCTTAGCCCAATTAAACGGTTTAAAAATCTTGCTCTAACTCATTCCTAAACCTGGAATGTATGGACGAGAACTAGTGGGAATGCTTTAGTTGTGTGATAGTTTATTAATGTGTTATACTGCGGCCCCCGGTCTTATATCATCCGCGTGAGCTGGCGGGCTAGTCTCAATATCCGTGACCGGTGCCTAACTGTGCCGGAAGGCGCGCAGTAATAACAACTTGACGCTGAGAGCGTCGAAACTACAGGTCTAGAACTCGCTCAGTACTCAGGTTCGGGAACACTCTAAGGAATCACTCTACGGGCCCTAATGTAGACGACACAGAGACCAAAAGTAGACCTTCAAACTCGGACAATTAAAACGCTAATATTTATTGCACAAGGTCAGTTAAACACGAGACTTTACATAACAGAACGAATTGGTCAATAACCGTAACGAAAACACTGCAAACGATCTAGACAGAAAAGGGGAAAGTGCAAAACCTAACTCATGGAGGTCGCGCTCTACTCTGAAACTTTGACTTACGTGGAAACTACAGAAATTGCCCCCCAATTTGCACAACCGCCGACCTCCTCGTTCGTAACAAGCCAACCCACTAGCTTCATTTATTCACATATTCGGTATCGAATTCTAGCTATTAAAACCACTGTCTTTTCCAATCTGGGGCTCAAAACATGATTACAAACTAATTAAACTATAAACAAACACAATTTAGAAACATAAAATATAAACTTCGCAAATTGGCTTTTCGCCTCTATTCACACTACAAAATAGCATTAAACATGGCATTTTGCTAGCCCTGAATATACTCAGAAATGTCAAGCTCCTACTGGGCGGCACCCTGAGAATACAACAAATGGGTAAGTGTCGATTCATACTTACAGCCGTATGTCCGTTCACCCTACAGAATGACGTCACTAGCAGCCTGGAGCAGTAGATCAGTCAGCGCCTGTGACGTCACTCTTGTGACCTTTTTTGTCATTTTGCCGGCTGAACGGACATACGGATGTAAAGACATAAGTATGGATCCAGCCTTAGGACTAAAAATGAGCAGCTGACTTATTTTAACTCGCTTACTCGGATATCCATACATACAGATTGGAGACCCCACAAAATTTATTTGGTCTCAGAGGAGGGAATGGGGGTAACACCGGTGTAAATGAGGGAAGAAGGGTCGAGGCGTGAGCAAAATGTTCGACAAAAATCTGTTCAATGACTGTACATAGTTTAGCATTTGAACAATATTTTTTCGCTTGGCGCTTAAACATTGGCATTTTTTATAAAATTTCATCGATTTTTATCTTAATTTTAGTAAATGATTGTCAAAATTGTAAATATTTGGCCAAAAAAACTGCCTAAGTTTTGGGAGTGAGGGACACAAATTAGCAGGCTCAGCGGAAGGGGGGGTCTCCCCGAGGAAAGGGAAAATTTTGGTGCTGTTACATGCATTTAAATATCTATTCTTGAACTTTCTTGAACTAAAACTAGCAAGTTTATTCACTTCTTCTAATTTGGTAATGAAATAAACATCAAATATGTGAAAAGCCTCATGTAGAACAATTCAGCTCAAAAAATGCTTTTCGGTTATCCTAAATTGCACAAAACAGCTGTTTTTTAGGTTTAACCAAAACTAGAACAGCACAACTATGCAAGAGCAGCTTAAAGTAAAACAAAAACGAAAACGTAAAACCTTAAGTAGGTACAATTTTGAAAAAGTATCTAAAAAACGAAAGGAACTGGATCAAAAAATCTCCAAAAAATCTAATTGGAAGGCATTTTTTGTTTCTGATAAATCTAGAAAGCTGAACTGCAAGTCTCAAAATCCAACCCAGTGAAATTAGTTCAGTTTTTGGAGCTTGTTTTTTAGCCTAATTTAAGGTGAAGACGCAGATGTTTTAGCAGAAGTTTTGGGTGGAGTTACCTATATGACGTATAAATGGACAAAAACAAATAAGATTATTGTCAAAGCAGCTAAAAACACTTAATTTTTCCTTATTCTTGCTATTCACTAGAACAAATGTGTAGTAATTAGAAGAAAAATAAACATATAGAAATAAATAAACAATAAATAAATAAATAAATCAGTATAAATTTAGAGTTATTGAAAGACCTAGTTCAATAAAAGTAAAAAAAATAATTTATTTTTATCTTTTGGTCAATTACCACGGTTTCAAAAAGTGTTGTTTTCATTCAGTTGTATGTCGTTCACGAAGAACGTTTGTGACCAAAGTTGAACGCCTTTAAGGAATCAAGGCTAATTAACTAGGATAAAGTACCGCGAGTAATGACTTCTCTAATTTAGAGTATTTTGGACCTAAAAATGAAAAAAATCAAATTCAAATCAACGAAGTCTAAGTTTAAATTTAATTTTCTCTAAGGTGGTAGCTCTATAATTGTAGTTTTTAGTTTTTCAGATAGCTCAAAAAATGAGTAAGGGTCGATTCATTCTTTTATACGGACATTGGGATCTACGGGCAAACGGACGCACGGACATCCGGACAAAATGAACGGCAGAACGGCCGTCTGATTCATACTTTCGTCCGCCCGTTTGCCCTTTAGCCGTATGTCCGTTTATCCGTACTAAACAGCACAATTTCACTTTGTCCGTATGTCCGGTAGGTTAAATTCAGTTCAACTCTGCGCGAAATTTTCGGGCATACGGACAAACGGACATACGGCTCAAAAGCATGCATCGCTCTTTTATCCGTATGCTCGTACAGCCGTATGTCCGTATGTCCCAATATCCGTTCGCCCTAAAAAGTATGAATTGAAAAAACGGACGAAACGTGCTTTATTCATATGCCCTATGTCCGTTTGTCCGTATGCCCTATTGAAGTATGAATCGACCCTAAAGCGACTAATTTTTTTTGTTCCATCTAGAGAAGGAACTATTGTTTTGAAATCAACTCTGCATAGTGTAAAAGCAGCAGACACATGTTGTCCAGCGTATATGATTAACACGTAAAGTCAGTATGGGAACCGACTGCTCTTTTTTTGAAGACAGCAGTTGTTTTTTTTACTATTTTTAATAAAATAATGGTCAACATAGCCTAGGTATTGAATTGTCATATTACTAAAATTTTGTGATTTAAAAAACTTTTGTTCCGTAATTTTTCATAGTCGATACACATGCTAATCACGTGACTGTCTAGTCTGGTGTCTGGCTTATACTTTCCTTCTACATAGTCGTAAAACTGAACAGCGTTACACATCGAACTGGCGTGGTCGCGTGGGCAATAGCGCTAGTCCAGAAGTTGTTGATATGTACTTCGAGGGTTCGACCAGAATATATTGAATATTTTGCAAAAAAATTTACTCAGCCAAGGAACCTTCCCCCCTTTTGGGGCCTGCTTGTTAAAACTAGCAACAAATGAGCAGAGCCTAACAAAAAAATTACTGAACTAGCCAAAACAGTAGCTACATAGTCTTAACTTGTGATTTCATCAATGATTAAAACATGATAGTAGACAGTTTTGAGTCTTACTCGAAAAATTGCAGCCATTTTATTCCTAAAAGAATGATCTGAAAAGGAGTTTTAAAAATGCTCTAATAAAAATAACTACAGTTCTGAAACTGCTACCTAAGTTGGATGCTCTGTTTAATCAGTCAGACGACAGTATGAGTAATAAAATTTGTTGACAGTGAACTAACCGCTGAAAAAAACAGCTCACTTACGCATCAGACAATAATTTCAATAAATCTTTATCAACCAAACCCAGCGGAAGCTAGAAAACCCTGTCTATTTACTTAATTGCGGCTGTAATAAATTATTAAGACCGTGCCAAAGAAATCTGTAGACGAAACAATTGACAGATGCCAATAGTGAAATATCCAAGGACCAATTTCCAAAATCAATGAAACCAAGAGTACATAATAGGAAGAGTATGACACTCTACCTATGATGCCTTGGGCGTTGCGTTCAACGCGGCGCGCAAAATAGTCCTTTTGTGTAGGGGTTGAGGGAATGTAGCCCCCCCAGTTCAAGACGTAGTGGTCAACTGAGGAGGGTATCCCCCTCAGTTCGATACTCCGTGCTCAACGGATAGGGGGTACCATCCCCCTCATTTCAAGATCCCGTACTCAACATAGGGGGCCATCCCCCCTCATTTTAAGACACTGACATGGACTTTCGCTGATGTGCTGAACTGAGAAGGGTACCCCCCTCAACTGAAGATATGGTACTGAACTGCTCTCCGCATTGGATGCAAGGCCCAAGGCATAATAGGGAGAGTGTCATACTCTTTCTATTATGTAATCTTGATTAAACGGATTAGATTAAAATTTGTTCAATAATTTGCCTAATAATTAATCTTCTGAATCTTAAGATAGACTTGCAAAATTTTGTCCACGAGAGGAAAAGTGGTACAAATGGTTGTCATGGCAAGTTTTGTATGAATTACTAGTCATTGTCATGAGTTTTTGGCAAAGCAAATTAAAATTGAATCCATTAAATCCGTTTTAGGAAATGGACCCTAGATATAATTTTAGGTGCAGTTTGACTTTAAATACATACTTTTGAAATTTTACGATACTCCAATAACTTATTTTGAATAGGTATTTCGAAAATTCAAAGGTTCAATAAGCTTCACAAATAATGAAGAAGTACTAACGAAAAGTTCTAGTTAGCTTTCAGATGGCTTTAGTTTTAAGTTTTTAATTAAGCCGCACCTGCTTTTTTCTTTACCTACGTATGCTAAAGATGCAGTTGTGCCAGGACATCTGTATAAGGTCTAGCCTTAGGCTAATTTATTGACACAATCGAACTTTCTCCCAGCTTATAGCGGAATAAAATAGTTACTGAGCTACTCTAAACTTTCTTTATACGTGTTTCACCAAACTTTCCCTACTTAGCTGCAGTAGTCAGTTAGGATCGATTCATGCTTACAGCCGCATGTCCGCTCAGCCGGCCAAATTACGAAATAATCAGGCTACTAAGTGTGTATGTATAATTTAGTGTCATGACTTCTGCGACTACTTGCTGTACTCTTGACAGTCAAAATCTATTCTTTTCGTAAGAAAATTAGATGTTGGCATTAATGATGGTGAGTACACAATGCTGCTGCTGCTTTGATAGGGTCGCTTCATACTTACAGCCGTATGTCCGTTCTACCGACAAAATTACGAAATAATGACGTCACAATCGCTGGGTGATCCATTGTACTAGGCTGCTAGTGACGTCATTCTGCAGGCTGAACGGACATACGGATGAAAGTATGAATCGAGCCATACTGGTAAAGTAAGCATATTATGCAATAATTTCATAAAGTAAACGAAAGCTGATTTCTCACACAAATATATAATACTATAGTAATATTTAGCATATTATAATAGCATTGATTACATGCCGGTTAACTTGTTAAACTTGTATATAAATTATGGCCAAAGGTTAGTTAGCAAAAATTGTCTCCTAGGCTGCGGTTAATGAACGAAAAAATACACAAAAGGATTACATAGCATAAGACAAAAAGCAATAAAACAAGCTCTTGGGCTGAGTGAGAAGTGGTTAAGCCCGGTTCATACTCGTCCTTGTCCTTGTCCTTATGGATTTGTCCTTAAGCGATTCCAAGAAAACTGTCTGGCCAAATAAGCCAACTTTTAGCATGAATTAAGTTGGGATCACTTGCAGATCGTATGCAAAAAATTAGCCAGAACGCTTGTGTCAATAATTCACAGTAGCTGACCAAACTTTGTCTTTGTCCCTGTCCCTGTGTCCGTAAGGACAAGTATGAACCGGGCTTTACAGAGCCAGCAGTTCAGATCTTCTATATAGTGAGTGAGACACTATTCCTACTCTTAAAATGACCAGTCAGAACTGAACGCAGGAGAATGCTCTATTTTTGAGAGAAACAAAAAAACGGGGAAAAGAAAGAAATCGAACCTGGGACGCTCGCGTCGACGACGAGAATGCTAACCACTGTACCATAGTCTCGCCCCTATTAATCATATACAACATTATTATTGCCCTAGCAGTTTTGTAGGTTAGTATTACTACTAATGAGCTAAGGATCTACCTACCTTATTTAATGCGACTGGTAAGCTAAACTGACGAGTTTATAAATCATCAAGGGTTTTGGCATCGAGTTGGTTCTATGTTAAGTTAGATGGAGCATAAAACATTGAACTAGCACAACACAATAGAGAATATTTTTCTGCTGGGTACTTTGATGAGTTTGTAGAAATTATATGGTAAGACATTGAATGGAAACTTTTAAAGGCTTCTAAATTATTATAGCTAATTAGTTTTCCAAAATTGAAGGAAAATGAATGACCTGTTGTAGTTTTTATAGCCGAAATTGCGTGGACTCACGCGGTTAAGGTAGCGCTCAAGAAATATTTGTCCGAAACCCTCACAAATGATACATATTGATATTACCTTCGCAGCAGATTAAAAGTTGATACAGTGCATGCATACATTTCCTGAATGTTCAGGGCAGTTACTTTTCATATCAAGAGCAGAGTGGTGCACAGATTTACCTCTTGCTTGTTTTGACACCATACGAGGCTACGATTATAGATCCAAAACAAGCGAAACCTGCGGCAAATACATTCAGCAAAAATTTAGTTAAAGTTCAAGCACATCAGCCAGAGGGGCACTAATTGTTTCAGTGCGTTTGTCAGTGTATGTATGTATGCATTTATCTTGAATAGAAAGAGGTGGCCCCTATTTAAAAAGAATGAAAGAAATCGAGGCGCCGGGAATCGAACCCGGGCCGCCTGCTTCGAAGTCAAGCATGCTAACCACTACACCACAGCCCCCGAGTCTGATAGGCCCTAATTCTCATTTGCAACATTTATTAATGGATAGTAGCAAGCGTACATAATAGGGAACAGTATGACACTCTTCCCTATCCTAGCTAATCGGCCCGGACGATGCTCCGGCCGAAATAGCGCTTTTACGCCTTGATTTCAGGGGGGGGACCCCCCCCCCCCCTCAAAACCGGGAAGTGTCTTGAGTTCAGGGGGGGGGGGGTACCCCCCCCTCATTTCAGCACACTGCCAGCGCAAAATCGGTGGTGTCTTGATTTGAGGGGGGGGGGTACCCCCCCTGGTTTCAGCACACTGCCAGCATGAAATCTGTGGTGAGCTGGTAACGTGCTGAAACGAGGGGGGGGGGTACCCCCCCTGAAATCAAGACACTTCCCGGTTTCAAGGGGGGGGGTCCCCCCTGAAATCAAGACATGTCATGATTCGAGGGGGGGGGGGTACCCCCCCCTGAAATCAAGGCGTAAAAGCGTTATTTCGGCCGGAGCATCGTCCGGGCCGATTAGCTAGGATTATTATGTACTCCCTATTATGTACTCTTGATAGTAGTGTGTAAAATGCCCTTTACAATCCCTCAATTGCACAGACCCAGTGCAAACCTTGTATAAATTGGCAAAGTAGCATGATAAATTGTTTAATATTGATTTTGCAAACCGAAATCATACATATGTAGCTCAAATGTCAAATGACGGCAGTTTTTGTTCCTTTTATAGAAAGAACTATTGTTTTCATCCATACCTAAATAATCTGTGTTGGCGCTCTCACAGGCCAACCGTCGGCCTGTGAAAAAGGCCAAAATTGTGAGATCGCTCACAGGCACAAATTTTTATTGAAAAAGAACGGCCTGTGAGCAATTTGTGGCAGTTCAAAATCTACCTGTGCCTGTGGCCTTAAAAAACTAGTCGCATTTAACCAAAATTATATTAAATTAATGACACACACTCCTATTATGCTGTCATTAAGGTATTTACTAATTAGGCATTTAATATTTGTGTAGTTTTTAGCGTATAATTTATATTTAGTGAAAAACTACAATAGTGGAAGTTACATTTAGTTACAACATAATTATAATAATCATAAACAAGCTCAATCTGCGGCAAAACCTTCAGTAAGTATCAAGCATTATTTTAAAGTAAGCTGACCAGCGGGTCAGCTAAAACCTGTTGTGCAGATATTAATTATCTTACTCCAAAATGTGTATGCAAAAGATTGACATAGTTTTTTCTCAAAACAGATTGTTTTAACAACACATTTTCATGAGTTTGGAGTCGTTACATAGTGAAGCCTGAGGAGAAAACATTAAACATTATCAGAGAAAACATTAAACGCCGCCATTATTTATTTGATTATATTGATTCAAAATTCAAGAGCTGCAATAAGCAGTTTCTTAAGTTTTTATACTCAATTGCCTGTGTCCAATTATATTCCAAAATAAACAAAAGCAGCCAGTAAATTTGGAAACAGCATTGCGTTCATAAGCTAAAGGACTCCAGGTTAATGTTGCGAACTTGCGAAAACTAAAATCTGTAAACTGTAAAGTTACATGTAATATAAAGTTAATCTATAGGGTAAATACAACGCAAAATCCAGTCATCAAAAAGCAAATTTTGCATGAATTTAAAAAACTTTCCGAAACCGGGGATCGAACCGGAAACCTTTAGATATTAAGTGTAACGCACTCTCAACTGAGCTATTCCGGCTTGGCGAATAAACATTAAAGTCTGCAAGACAAATGGTGCTGAAGATTACAAGCGTAGGGGAACATAAATTTTTGTGTTTCAGACTGAACACGATTATGCTTCGTCGATAATCAATTCGTTAATCAATGTTTTTTGAACTTTGAAAAAAGTTTCGTGTCGCAGCGTTTCCTGAGTCAGTATGAGTGTAAATTACACTGAAAGCATGAGCCTGACACACTGTTCCTATAAACTCACTCTGTAATTGAGGGTATTAACAACGAAGTGGTTAACGCAGTCAGATGGCAGGGATTTGGCGTAACAATTTGAAGACGGATAGTTCGATTCTGTCCGCTAGAAATTTTTTTTGAAGCTTAGCGCTTCATTGAAGATATCTGAAGACTGAGCTATCATCTTTCCAGCGTAATTTAACACTGTAATTATTGGTGACACACGCACATACACATTTGAGCTGAAGTAAAACATGCATACAGACACATTTATTGCACAGTTTAGTGTTATAACGCCAAAATCAAAATTAAAGACCTGTTGTGCTGTGGCACAACAGGAAAAAGATTTTAACAAGCAGGATTTTCATGCAAACTTTTAGAGTGAATTTCTGCTTTTGACACAAACGAACTTTTACAATGTTTAGTCCTGCCGCCAACAAATTCCTGAACACATACAATTATTCCCCAACAGTTTTTAACAAACTTCTATGTGAAAGCTAGGTAAAAATTAATGTTAATGCCTGTAATTTTGAACCTCCTGTTACGTTAATACAATATCTCAATAGTCAATACAATATCTCAATTTAAGGTTTCTTTCTAAATTTTTTGATTTTCCTCATATTTGCCGCATTTTGCAGGTTTTTGGCCAATTGCAGAATATATTTTATATATTTTTATATATATCATATTTTTAGTTCTGAGTGAAAAAGAAATTTTTTAAGATATCATCATATGCATTATCATATGCAGCAACTTTCATTCATGCAAACACTCTGTAAAAAAATAACAAATTCTAGTGAAAGGTTTGGTATTATATCTACTACTTTAATCACACAAACAGACTCTAAACAACTGATTCTAATAAATTGTTGCGCATAAGCAGAAACATAACATGCACGATGGTCACTATAAGTAGGGCTAAAACTATTTCTTTGATAAAATTAGAAATGTTAAGTGTCTGATTCTAACTGCTGAAGTAACTACTACATAGAACGAATTTTATCTTAAAATTAAACTTAAAAAATTAAAATTAAACTTATTAGGTTACTTGAAAAAATATCAAGGTCAACCATTTTTGGCTTACAAACCTTAATTTAAATAAAACCTATTTAAGCTAAAATTCAATCGAGGCCAAGAGTAGGATATTTTAAATAGAAGCTATTACCTATATTTTATTCCGTCTCGCCATGCCAAGACATCAAGATGTTTTTACTGGAAGAAAGACAGCATCTTCATCGGAACTCAATTGGGATTCGAACCACCCGTCTCTGGATTTGCAGACCATTGCTCTACCATTTGAGCTACTGGGCATGCTGAGCTTTCGTAAATCCCTTCCAGTACTCTAAGGGGCCTATCTTACTTCACACTTACTTATGCAATGCCGCTTTAGAGAGGGGGCTACTACGTTCACACTCTAAACTTGCAATTTATTAATTATTTATCTAATTTGTAATTAATTATTTCTCGTACGCCTCGTCATGTCAAGAAAGCAAGGGGGTTCTTACAAGACAGCAAGGGGGTTTTTACCGGAAGAAAGAAAGCATCTTCATCGAAATGACCCAAGGGGGATTCGAACCACCACTCATTGGATTTGCAGACCAGCACTGTACCAGTTGAGCTACTGGGCCAATGCTGAGCTTTCGTAAAACCCTTTAAATACTGCAACGGCCCTATCTTACACTTACTTATGCAATGCCGCTTTAAAGAATGAGGGGGCTAGGTTTTCACTTGCAACGTATTAATTATTCTAATTAATTTATCATCATCTGATTAGTTCTCGAACGTCGTATTTTAATTTGTTAAAAATTACAAATACAAAACGGAACGATCAAAAAATTATTAGTGGAAAAAACGTCGTCCCCTTCCTCCTCGGATGGGCACTTTTCGGCAAAAAAGAACTCATCAAAGTAAGTCAAAACATTTCAAAACTTAAATCAAAACATTTCAATTTTTCTATTCAAAGTTAACAAAGCCCTATGCTTACTATATAACCCGATACTTTAACCGTATTTTGATGCAGAACAATGCACACATGCAATTACAAAACGAAAAGTAATGTAAAGTCCTGCCGCCACTGAGGTGGCGGCAGGAAAAATGGCTCGTCCTGAACTTGTCCAGGGGCCTCTCGCACCCAAAGCGAGAATCATTGCAGTCAACCAACGAGCCATTGAAGTAGGAAGATCAAATATTGATCATAACAAAAGGTACAATGGTTCTTGTTTTCACCGCTAAAGAATTTGCAGACATAAATAATAAGTACAAATAAATCAGCAATGATTTAGCATGTTGGATAATTTTCCACCGTTCTTTGCGATAGTTTCATGTTTGCTTTTCTGTAATAAAAGCTAATTTTGAATGTGTGAAGTCCACAGTACTTGATTCGTTATGTCGTTATTTCAACTTGAAGGAACTGTCTATCATTGACTCAGGTTGGCTCAGACGGTAAAGAATTCGATTTCTTTGCTTTGCTTTGCTTCTTCAGCGGAGTCGGTGAGTGTCACCATATCCCCGGGCGTCTTCATAGGCGTCCGGCTCGTCGAAGGAAATCGAGGACTTTTCTCGGCTGGCCCAGTGCATCCCTGAGTGTGAGTTCAGTATCACCAAAAACGGCGTTTCTGGCAACGGCCGCGGCTGGACATCTCAGGATAAAGTGATCAACGGTCTCTTCCTCTTCGTTACAAAAAATACAGTCCGGGCTGTCCTCCCAGCCGTACTTGAATCGTATTTGGCGCAGCAGAGGACAATGGCCCGTTCGCAGTTGCGATATGAGCACACCATCGGCTCGTTTCAGGCCGTCCTTGTCGGGTAAGCCTGCCCATGCGCCTGCTGTCACGTGGTAGTGGTGGTCTCGCGTGCGGTTGGCCAGCCAAGTCTGCCTGCTGTAGCGCACGATGGCTGATTTCACACTGTCAAAATCAACAAGACATGCAGCCTGATCCAAGAGGCCGCCTTTCCTGGCTAGACTGTCGGCCAGCTCGTTGTTGTGCAAGCCACAGTGACCAGGCACCCATTGGAATGTGACACGGACGTTCCTTTTAAGGCAAATGTCCTTCAGCGTTTGCCATATATGGGCGTAAAGGTCAGTGGCTGCAGCTGTGGGGCCCTGGGCAAGTGTTGTTACTGCGCTTTGAGAGTCTGTCAGCAACACGACTTCTCTCCGTAGCCATCTGATGTTGGGCCAAGTGTCCAGCAGCCGAGTCAATGCATGCTGAATCGCCCTACTTTCTGCTCGGTAACTGGAGCAAACTGTACCAGCTGGGAAACTTTCTTCCATTGCAACATCTAGGCCTGCACCACAAATAACTACTCCCGCACCGCCGTTTTTGTATCCATCGACCGCAGCTCCATCGGTCCATATGGCCACGTCATGTGGTGGGAGATGGGAAATTGCTTCTAAAGCGGCTGCTTTTCGTTGTTCTGGAGCATCATTCCTGTCTGTAGGTTGGAGTAAGTTGGGTCGGCAGGTGACTTTATCCATGATCTCTTCCCAATCCCACGGGGGTACTGGGGGGATGGGTTGCAATGGTTCCCTTGGTATTATTGCGAGATCTGCTGCTGCTAGCACTTGTGCTGCTGAGCGTCGCCATGAGCCAAGGGACTTAAGCCTGCTAGCTGGATGGCTTTCAGCTGCTGCCAAGGTTAGTCTAGACTGTTGTCTTCGGAGGCATTTTTCGTAGGATACGGCAGCTAACTCCTTGGCCCGTACAGCCAATGGAACGAGATTGGCTTCCGTCAGCAGTGCATCTACTGGTGTAGATCGCACACATCCTGTAATTGAACGGGCTGCTGCTCTCTGCTCAATTTCCAGCTTTTGCATGTTAGATGCGTTGGCATAAGGCAACCATGCCCCTCCGCAGTAGTCAATCAGTGATCGTACATACGCCAAATAAACGAGTCGCAGGTCAGATTGGGTACATCCCCATTTCTTTCCACATAGGGCATTCATGACCTGTCGTCGTCGTTTAAGCTTGTCCGCGATTGCCAGGATGTGTTGTTTAAAGCTTAGGCGTCGATCCAGCATAATGCCTAAGAATTTAGGGACTGGATTGAACGTAATGGTAGAGCCTTCGACGCAGATATTAACTTGATGTTTTGCTTCAAAATTGTCTAGGGAAAAGAATGTTACTTCTGTCTTTTCCAAAGACACCGTCATCCTTCAAGTTTCTGCCCAGCCAAGAAGCTTGGCTAAAGCCTGTTTGACCTTTTTCTCTGCAGTGGCCAGGTTAGCATCTTGCGCCCAGATGGCTAAGTCATCGGCAAACAGGCTGGTTCCGACGTCTGTTCCAAGGGACTCTATTACATCATCTATCATGAGTAAGAATAAAGTTGGAGACAAGGCGCTGCCTTGGGGCAGACCTTGACGCATTAGTCGGAATCTACTTTGCCCGGTATCGACTTGTACTTTGGCTAGCCGCTCACTCATCCACTGCTTCACCCACTTTAGCATGCAAACTGGCATACCCTTTTTCGCCAATTTCCACATTAGCCCCGTTTTCCATACTGTATCGTAAGCTCTAGCGAAATCGATCAGAGCTAGTACTGTCCGCTTCTTTTGTTGAAAACCGTCTTCCACTGCCGCTGTAATGCGCAGCATTTGATCTTCTGTAGACCTAGAGCTCCGGAAACCCGCCTGCTGATCTGATATTCTCGACTCAGATTCCATCCAGTAACTGATACGGCCTTGTACTAGCTTCTCTATCACCTTTCCAACCGTACTCAATAGTGAAATTGGTCTGTAGGATTGCAGGTCGTGAGCCGGTTTATTCTTCTTCTGGATGGGAATTATCACCGCCTTTCGCGAGGCGCCAGGGACGATTTTCTGTGCCCAGGATCTGTTAATAAGTCTGAGAAGTTGGCTTTTCCCATTGGCATTCAGATGTTTCAGCATTTCATTCGATACCTTGTCTAACCCAGCGCTCTTATTCAGTTGGAGTTTAGACAGCGCTTGGGTTAGCTCCGTAACCGTGAAGTCGGCACACTGGCCACCACCGTTTTGAGCGGCAAGATAAACATATTTGGGAAAGAAACTTTGTATGAGAAATTTTAGTTAGTGTTTTGTATAAGTCAAAATTTTTTTGAGAGATGTTAGTCTAGCTATTCCAGTTTTAAACTAATCCGTTTAATCCATTTTAGGAATAAGACCTGACTCTTATTTTCTTGTACTGCTTTGTAGTGCCCGCGACAAGCAGCAGTAGTGCGGCAAGTGCTGAGCCAGACACGTCACGTGATCGCACCCTATGGCCCCCCGAGCGCTGCAGAGAAGTGTTCGCCAGTGCCATTGCGCAGCTTCGCGAACGAGCTCATGAACTGCCCGAAGGACACACGCTGACTTGGGATAAAGTTGGTTGGCAACAGATTGCTTGAAGTTTTAGACGGATCGACAGCTGTTGCATTATTAGTAAAGCTAATATAAGATGTAGCAAGATAAACATATTTGGGAAAGAAACTTTGTATGAGAAATTTTAGTTAGTGTTTTGTATAAGTCAAAATTTTTTTGAGAGATGTTAGTCTAGCTATTCCAGTTTTCAGTTTACGTAATTAAAACTATACAAGGTAGCCCTTCTGTCTGTATCATGTTGGTGCGTTTCGACACGCGAACGCGTTATTAATTTATCAAAAAGCTATTTTAGGACGATGATGTGTGTATGGATTTTGTGACCTCCGTTGCCAATCTTCGCTCCTACGCCTTCGGAATTCCAATCAAATCACGTTTTGATCTCAAATGTAAATTGTTGCTTTTCCAATTTAATATTTGTATTTTGTTTCGTGCAGACGCTGGTAGAGGGTTAAAGATTCACTCTGGTTGTCGTTAAACATAAGGGCAGGATTCACATCACCGAAGATGTCTAACGTGGACCCAATGCAAGTCGAGCGCGGGATCGCATGAAATTCGCGTAGAATTTTTTTGAACGATGTTCTTTCTTTATGCGAAAAGGGGCAATTTAGACGGAGTGCAAAAAAAACACCTTATGTGAACAACACACAGCCGGGCCCGGTGACTTAGGACGGGCGGGCTAAGTGAATTTTACTGAAAAAGTTAACGATTCAGGATGGAGGGGGCGGTAGCACTCGCCTTCACGCGTATGATTGTAACCCAGAGTTTGGAAATGAAATATTTATTTTCGTAGTATAATCGTTTCCCTGGTGGTTCCATTCTGACTGGTATTGTATTTTCAGCCATTGCTGGTAACATCGTTCCGGCGATTGCGACGACCAACGCAGTGGTGGCGGGTTATATGGTGCTGCAGGCCATGCATTTGCTCAGTGGGCGTTCGGAAAAATGTGCTGCCGTAAGGCTGGCTGCCATTACAAACTCAAATTCTTTTTTACGATCAGTCTGATGACGTAGTTTGCGTGGTGTATTATTTTGTTCCTGTTAATGTATTATAGTAATGTTTAGGCCTAATGACTTTGTGTTGTATACTGTAACCTTCTAAGTTCTTTCTCTGATTTAAATACGTATTGTAAAATTCAAGTCACCTATTGACCTTTAGTTTTTGCTCTGGAGTGGTGACTTCCAAGTTCTGTTTATCTTTAGTACCTAACGGAAGATTTCAAAACATTAACATGAACGGAAGTAAGATTTGGAAAATTGATAGCTTTGGTTCCCATAATTTTGCCAGACTTATACGGTGGAATGCATAAAGGCAGTCTTAGCTCAGTCTTGCTAAAACGCAGTCTAAGCGCAACGTTCTAACCTATGTAATACGTGTAGAATTTTTCGTTGCGATGTTCTAAATTACTGAAATAGAACGCCTTAGACTGGTTTTAACGTAAGACTGCCTTTATGCATTCCACCCATAGTGTTGCGTACATTTTCCATGATTAGCACGTAATTTCATTATGAATAATTATCGAGTGTTTCGTTACGAATTTCGTAGATTTTCTTAAACCATTGGTTTAGCTCAGTTAAAATTTCAAACCTGCAGCGCAGCAGGTCTCTGTTCTGCATAAATTTCAACTGAGCCAAACCAATGGTTTAAGAAAATCTACGAAATTCGTAACGAATCAGGCAATACGTCGTAATTAAATTACATGCAAATCATGCAAAACATACGTAAAATCAATGATTAGTAAAACCACCTTTTTTTGTTTTTTACAACCAACCGTTTTTTACCAACCAACCAACCGTTTTTTACAACAGTGGTGAGCTTGTTGCTTTGACCCTTTATATTTTCTCAGTTGCGCATACAGTGTGGTCCAAACCTTCTGTAGCGATTTGTGCTTTAGGTCTTCCTGCACGTAAAAGCTAATTATCGCGGTCAACTGGTGTCACAAATCGCCCTAGATCCACCCGTTCCCAGCTGCTATGTCTGCTCACCCAAACCGGAAGTAAGCTAGCTCGGAAGCGGCCAAACAGTGTTTTTTTTAATTAATAGTGGAGGTATAATGAAAAACCTTTTTCTTTAAAAAAATCAATTCTTAATTTGTCGTCGCCTGCTCTTTCATCATTTTAGTCATTTGTTTTTGCGTAATTTTTCTTTTGTCCATTTCAAGTCATTCGACAGCATAGTAAATGTAGTTTATTTTGGCACAAAGCAACGTGTGGTGTAAACGTTTTGATGGTAATTCATTTGTCCATATGCTTTATCGTATATAGCTAGAGCAGCTAGTGTTATAGCTTTTGTTGTCTGACGGGGCATTTCCGAATCTACTAGAAGTCTAGGAGTCTATTTTCTCTAATCTATTTCCAGGTCATAATCAAACTGGACACAACGAAATTCACTCTGAAAGCTTTAGAAGAGAAGGTGCTGAAAGGTCGGCTGAATATGGTGGCGCCGGATGTGGAAGTCAATGGCACCGGCACCATTCTGATTTCCAGCGAGGAGGGAGAAACTTCGGGTGAGAAAGAGGCACAGGAAGTTTTAATTGTGTCCCTATTGTTGGATGCGTATGGTACTAATAGTGTGGGTGTGGGACTCTTAGTATTACTGGGTTGCGGCAGTTTGACAATTATCCATTTTTTCCACGGTATTCATGTATGCTTATCCTTAAGAGCAGATATTTTTTGAATAGCACTAATACAATCTCTAGCCATTTCACGGCGTTGTCTGGGGCTGTTTTATCATCAGCGTTTTTTTCTAGAAAACTCCACCAAATGCCTGGGTCATTTCAACGTGAGCGACGGCACTCAGCTTTCATGCGACGATTTCCTGCAACAATATACGCTAAGACTAATTATTAAACATTGGTCAGTTGTTTAAATATTCAGAATGAGCTGATTCTGACCGTCGTGATTGTTTGAAGCGGGCGAATTGGATGTATCTGACATTAGGATTCTAATTGGATGTGTCTGACATCTTAATTATAAGTTTATTAAGATCTTACTCTAATTCGATTGTTTAACTGTTTTATTCCGACGCGACACGCGGGATATAGTGCAGTTCAGGTTAATTAATTAAGCTTCACCGTAATTGCAAACTCTTTAAAATTATGAAGAAATTATCTGGTTTTGGCTGCTGTAAATGCTTTGACGTTTTTGTCTTTGTCCTTGAAAATTCTTTTTGCTGGTGTATGTAAGAAATTCAGGGCGAGTTCGCTCATTTTTGAAGAATACGTAAACGTTTAACTCCATTGATTGCTTATTGATGGTTACTTTAGTTCGTTTGTGACATTTTTTGTTTTTTTTCATTTAGCTGTGATTTGCCCGCAGATACAGAGTTTGAAATTATTAGTGATACGAGTGGTTTAAAAGCAGAACCGATTCAAGGTACGTGCGCTGGATTCGTAGGTTGCTTTAGAAGAAACCATCTTACATTCTTTATTCGTTAATTATATCAAGAGTACATAATAGTCGTCTCGCTCTATATTGAAGAAGAGTGAGACACTCTCCAGCCTGCCTGTGTTCTAGCACAGGCAGATGCGCTGGTCGTTTTCAAGCTACAGTTTGTGCAACATGTGGCTGGCCAATCAGAAGCGAGCTTCTATTCTCTGAATGGCAGACGCCTGTGCACGTGCTCCAATCATAACACGGGAATGGGATAAAAGGTTAATAACTCATTATTCATTTATAGTCTGTTTACAAAAACATTAAAAATGGTTTTCAAATACCTTTGGGGATTTTTTAGCAAACTTTCAGCGAAATTGATTGAGAAACTTTTAAGAAATTCAGAAAAGTTTATATCTCAAAAGTTTCTCAATGAATTTCTCTGAAAGTTTGCCAAAATATCCCTAAAGGTATTTGCAAACCTTTTTTAATGTTTTTACAAGCAGACTATGAATAAATAATGAGTTATTAAGCTTTTATCCCTATCTTATTGCTTATCAACGCATCAGCGATTATATACTAAAGTGTGTTACGCAGAGAATACGCGCTTATTGGCCAGCCACATGTTGCACAGAATGTCAACATGTAGCCTAAAAACGACCAGCGCATCAGCCTGTATCAGAACACAGACAGGCTGGAGAGTGCCCTCACTCTTCTTCTATATAGAGTGAGACGCTATTATGTACTCTTGATTATATTCTTTAAATTTATTAAGAAAGTGAGTCAATAAAATGATGATTTGTTGGCAGATTTAAAAAGTTATAAATTATTAAACTTTTATGTTGAGAGCTTAGTTTAAATGAATTCATCACTCATGAAAAACCTGGTAAGTTGCTATAAGTATGAATCGGCCCTTATTAACAAACCTGTTAGCAATCTAATCCGTTTGAGTCATTTTTCAGTTTATCCAACTAAATAATGTTGGTGTGACTGTTTTGATTAGGAATTAAAGTTTTCCAAAAAGCGTATTTTCATCGACACAAAACTAGTTTATTTGATATTGGTTCAGTCTTCTTGTGTATTATGGCCTTTTACTCAACCAATAGTGTCAATTTTGTGGTTACTTTAGAGCCAAAAGATTCAGCTGATTCTGCCGAGAATAATGATGATGTTAGTTTTGTGGAGGAGAATGGATCACCGCGCGCGACTGATCAACAACCGAGTGGTCGAAAACGACATCTGAATGAAACGTCATCAACAACGGATTCAGATGTGAAAAAAGTACGACTCAACGCCGCCACAGTTGGATCTACAGAGGCTACTATAATTGACTGATGCTGGAACACGAAAGCTTGGATTTTTTTGGAATAATAGTGCGTAATGTTCTACTTTTGTTAAATTAGAAACCAAATTTCACTTTGTTAGTTTCAATTATTTGTTTCACAAAGAGTGACTATAAGTGTCAACTGCCAACATATCAGCGAAAGATTATAAACTTTTATCTTGACATAAAAATTGTAATGTTTTGAAGATGAAAGTATTAATGTAGTCACGGAAACAGTATGGATTTCAGCAGTAAAAGTGTCTTTAGTCCCTTTTTCATTGGCTCGCCGAACCCATATTATCTTTTTGCTAACATTTATCATAAACATAACAAGCCATATGTCTAGCAGCAGAAGAGTCAAGTTGTTTTGGTAACGAAATTGATGCGATGTGATGGTGATTTTGATGTCAGCAAGTATTTTGA